>PGIR01000138.1:0-108764 GCA_002812735.1 Scedosporium dehoogii
TTTTTTTTTTTTTAAGACACTCAACCAATTTCTGTCTCTGGAGACGAGCTCGACGTCGATCAAGGGAACGAACAAAGCGCTAGCAAATTCAATAACGGTAACGTGTCCCCTCCCCGCATCACGGATGCACCTTGTTGCATCGCGATGCAAGAACGGACCGCCTTGTTTTACCCTGCTATCAAATGTCAGAGTTCCGTCACCAGCCCATCCAATAAGAACAGGGGAAATAGGAAGGCGGACCAACCTGTGAAGTAGGGCCAAGTAAAAATGAAGGTCTAGATCTGCCGCCATGCGCCGCCAAACGGTGCACCGTGTGCTGTGTTTATTCGCGGGCTGGGCTTGGGAAGAGGGGCCCGGGAATAGGGCATGTGCTATGTCCTATTCCCGACCCCTCCCCTTCCAAAGCCATCTTCGCCTACGAAGTAGACGGCTCAAACGCCGGAGATCTAAGTTCCATCCATTCTCCCCCGCCCTGACCTTCACTGCATCATCAATCTCGACATCCACTTATGATTTGGTGTGAGTTTCCGAAGGTAATTGTGGCTGTGCATTCTGTTGTGCCCGGAGTCGTTCCAGTAACTGTTCCCGACTTCCCATTTCCAGACCGACCTCACCGAGGTCCAAATCCTGTAGGTCCACAACGGCACGCTTATTGGTCGGAGTCTCGGTTTCGCCTTCGCCCTCGCCCTCGGCCTCCACCGCATCCTCAATCTCAATATCCTCGTCCCCTGCTTCCCCCCGAGCGTCGTCAAATTCGGGAGCAACCGAAAAAGTCTTGGCCTTCTTGTCGTAAGATATCCACTTATTGTGAAGCACTGCAATGCGGCACCCCAGCCACAGTATCCTCTCCTTCCTCTGCTCAGCCATGCTGGCCACTTCGAAATACTTGTCCTCGTCATCCACCTGCGCCTTGCCAAACCATTCCTCCGTATGATACTTCTCCGTCCAGAGCAGGCTGCGCATGGCAAAGTCCTCGGGGAGCGGTCGCGGTGGCTCAGCGTCGTCGTGTAGGCCGGGAAACTTCTCGCCTTCGTACCTAGGGGAATCGGTCTTCAACGTATTGAGGAGATCCACGAATGGCCTCCATGGGAAGTCACGCTCAAGAAGCCTGATTCCGTTGGGGTAAAACGTAAGATGGTGGATAAATACCATCGTGACGTGCACGAAAGGCCATACGTTGGGGTCCCCTAGCCTTTGGAATATTGCCCGCGCCGTCTTGGAAAAAAGTTCACGCGCCTGTAGGAACTCGACGCTCAGTTCCTGTGTCGGTTGCTTCTCCTGCTGCTCCTCGACTCCTCCCTTCATCGCGCTGTCTTGGTCCTCATTCTTAACTTCTATGGCCTCTTCCGGCTGTGTCTGCTGTTTCTCTGATTGGAGGGGGTTGATGATATTGTACAGCAGGCCAGCCTTGCTTCCATACTCCACGAGAGCACAGGAGTTGGCAATCCCCATATAATAGGCAGGCTCCATGTACAACTTTGCAGTTCGGGCAATATGATTATCAAGAAGCTCCAGGAACTTGTTTGTTGTAGCGCGCCATCGGTCTGGGTGTCGGTTTAAAAACATGCAAGCGTGGGCCTGGACAAAGGCATCATCGATTGGCTCCTGGAGGTCGCGGAGCGGGCTTGCGGATTCGGAGAGAACAGGGTCAAAGAGCGTAAGGATCGATTCGCGCGTCGACAGGAAAGGATTCGGCACGCAGAGCGATTTAGAATAGTAGAAGAGCTGACGAAGCCAGTTGGGCCTAGCCAAAATCGCCAGGTGGTGGTACAACCTGCCCGTAGTTGGCGACAGATCAGAGGCCTTACTATACCAATACCTCGATACTGCTGTCCATGTTTCCCTGTCGTGAACACTTTCATCCTCAATAGCCATCCGATATCGTCCCAAATCGCCCAGACATTCAATCCAGGTTTCCTTATAAGCAGGGACCGTTTCGTATAAGAGACCCATCATGCTATAGGCGAGGTAAATGTAGCTTAACATGTGTTGTAGTGATCCGGGAAGGCGCTTGCGGAGAAGCTCGAGGAATGAGTGGATAGCATGCCTCCACATGCGCGCAGGCATACTGTATTTTAAAGCAAGTTTCCTTAAAGCCTCGCTCGCTGAGGGATGTTGGCTTGCAAGGAAGAAGTCGTGGTGTTCATGGAGGAGCGCCCGATGCAAAGCAATAAGGGCTTGGTATTGCTCGTGACTTAGCTCCTTTGCATTCTCGTCTGCTTGCGCTGTATCGACCTCGATACATTTCGACTCGACCATCACAAGCCCGGTATATATCCCCTTGACTTCGGCGACAAGCTGTTGCTGCGTAATGGGACGTGTATCTGGTTGTTTCTGCATTGCGTCTGTCTTGTTTTCGAAATCTTCATGTTGCATGCGAGCGGGGGGGTTCTGGTTTTTACCTGGAGATCCTTGTGCCGGATTGCTTGCGGACCATAGAACCGGGTTTTGGGCTTTGGGGCGAGAGAACTCGGGATCGGGCGTCGACGCGGCGGGTCGCGCACGAGAGCGCCTGGTTTGGCTGTGTGACGAGGCCACGGGGCTCCCGCGATTTGGTTGCGCTGAGGCCTTCGAGAGGCTGGGCGTGGCGGGTGTGGCTGGCGCCTCCGTCGTGGTAGCTCTAGGTGTAGTGGTCTTGGGTTCTCCGGCTGGTGAGGGTTGGTCAGGGTTATCGTTGGTGGGGGCGTATTGCTTCTGCCTAAATACCGGGAAGGGAGGCGTTAGAAATTTACGAGTGGACGAGATGAAAGCACGCCGCAGGCATCATAAAGCCAACGCAGGCATCACGAAGCCAACCGCAGGTATAATACTGACAAACGATGAGGATAGCACTTGCCACCCGCCACCGTCCGCCACGCACTCGCCACTCTGCCAGGCGGACGACGTAAACGCAAAGGGACAAAGGGTGCGGAATGAAAGGGGTACAAGGGAGACGCGGAAGCAAGGGAATTCCACAGAATTCCAAGGGAGTGTGGTCTGCAGCCTAAAGGGGGGGCTGGAAACGGCGAGGGGTTGGGAGTGCAGCAGCTGAAGGCCTGGTTGCCGTGAGCAAGGCGAGGAGTGGGAGGCCTAGAGACTTACGGGCCTGCGTCCTGCGATCTCCGATAGTGCTTGCGCGCAATACTGGCACCGGTGTCGCCGGGGTTCGCGGCCAACTCCTCCTCTAACTTGTCGGCATGAACAGAGGTAAAGTGTTCGGTATAGGATTCCAGCCCAAGGGCGATTGAGGCACCGCACAGAATGCAGGGAAGATGACCTTGGTGGCGGACGTGTTTCGCTTGCTGAAGCAGTTGAATTCTCCGGTCAAGAGGAACGGCCTGCCCACCCGTCCCCATCGTAATATAGAAAAGGGAGTCTGTTGCGTCTAAGGTACGGGTTGAGGAAACAGTCAAAATTCATTGGGGGAAATGCGACAAGAGTCAGGCTGAGGGGAACAAGGAAAACAGGGAAGACTGGGGAAATAAGCTTGGGAGAAGGAGAATGCAAGAGGAAACTGTATCACTCGATTCGTTGGGCATCGATGGCTTCTCTTATACCTAGTGCCCTTTTCTCTCATGATCCAATTGAGGGGGAACCCGAAAGTTCGTGTCAAAGACAACACCGAAAAAGGTTGACAAGATCGATGTTGAGTTAGTAGGCTGGAATGGTCCGCGAACCGCAACCTGCGACCCTCATTTACGGGGCGGTACCGGACGACTCAGCCAGGCAATATTGAGTGTATTTCAGAGTATCAATACCACACAGCCTGGGCATCAATTGATCAATTGATCCTACTCCACACGACACGCCGATGTTCACAGATTGTTTTGAAATATTACTATTAATTCCAATTGTACCCCTTATCACGACAATCATACTCTTTTGATTTACTCGTCTCAATGACATCTCTCCCTGGTGAAATGAGTCTGCCAGCGTTAAGTAGACGGACTGGATTTCAAAATTGAACCGTCGGCGGGCGAACTTTCGGTGACAGAAGTGCTCTATAAACAACCCCCCCCATTGCCCCCCGCCCTGCCCCTTTGAACCCCCTTGTCGCCAGGCTCTGGTCACACATCAAATCTAATATTAGTCGCCTCACCCTGCAGCCTGGTCTCTCTCCAGGCCAAGTATTGTTTCTCTTTCATTTTATAGATAGCCGTGGCCCTAGAGACCTTGTCCGTTGGTAGCCCAATGCAAGCCGACTCCGACATATAACACAGGCCGTAATCCTTTAGGCGAGGCGACTTTGTGCATTTGCGCAAGAGTCCTCAGGTCTGGGCCGGTTCTCTCGAGATCCTACTGGACGCTGCTATATTTCGTCACTTCCTTGAAGTGAAATGAAGTGAAGGAAGGAATACGCGTAGAACGTAGACAATTAATTGGTATGCGAACGAACACCGAATATTGTATGTAATGCCCGTTAGAGGATAGAGGATGAGGGCCTGCCCAAGACCTCTTGAGAGGCGGTAGATAAGGATGAAGGCCAACCGCCTCTCGCCCTCCCCTCATCGGCACTCCCCTTCGAGTTCGAAACTTTCGCAGAACCCAAAGTACAAACAGGGCAAGCACAATCAAGATCATGAAATTTCTAGTATATGATCTTTCCTTCATATAATTAGCAATACAGCAAGCGCCCCCCTCCCAACCCACCCACCAACCAACTACTACTGCTCTTACTACGACGGCGCCTCCCACCTTTGGTTCGTCTGTTTCCTCCTCACCTGTAGACCAATGTTAGCGTTTCTGATTCACCATTCCGTGAAATTGCTTTTTCTCTCTCTTCAAACTTACCATAGGCTTGAGGGCCATCACTCCAAGCGCAAGGGCGCCCACAGTACCAAGGAGAGCCACCTTGTTAAACTCCTTGCCAAGCACGTCAAACTTAAGACTCGGCGTCACCCTCGAAGCAAAGACGTCGATACCGTAAGCCAGAACCAGGCTGGTACTCTCGACGATGGTGGGCGAGGCCAGGATCTCCTTCACGCCGACTACATCACGGACATGGCTAACAAGGAGCCTAGGATCCAGCTCAATCTGGGGTGCGTACCGCGCAAGCCCTTCAGCTTCTAGCTCTTCCTTCGTAGGATCCCTACCAACTGGTCGTCTGGGGTCGAGTACCTCCCGGGGGATGCCAATGACCGAGTGAGCCTCGGGCATGTACGCCAACAATTGCCGACGCGTAATACCCTGTCGCGTCTGTGTGACGGAAAGCCTCTCGATCGGACCGGACACCACCCAGGACAAGGACTCAACTGATGGCAACACCGGGTTTGCAGGCACACCAACAGGGTCCAGTGGTGAGTATTTCTCGGCATCGCCCAGCGGTCCACGATCGTTGGAGACCTCCGATTCGTACAGGTCAGTCATCGAGATTTGGTATCCCTTGATAGATCGGTTGGATCCATCTCGGACCTTGTACTCTCCGAAGAAAGTGCATGCGAACCAGTTTTCGGACATGACGCAATCGATCGGCTTAGTCGTATCAACACCTTCGTAAGACGCAGATGACAGGATCTGACCTGACACCGAGTCCAGCAGATACGTCGCGAGGACATGCTCCTTCTTGCCCACCGCCGCTACAAGTAAGGTATTCGGATTCAGATATTTGTATCGTACCTTGCGGTCCGCGAGGACACGGCCAATGGAGGCGACCGGGTCATGCGATGGTCGAGCAGTAGCAGAAACAATGTCCTGTCCAATAGGTGGCCGAAATATCCAAGATGTCGTCTGCTTGACGGCCGATCCGTCGTGGCTGAGTCTGACTCCCATGATCTCACCATGGTCGCCACGTAGCACAATAGTCTGATTCGCCGCGCCTTCCGGCAATACGCTCTCAAGGTTGCCACCCGACCCGATAGTTAGTACCCAAGGGCCGGCGGGACCATTGACAATCGCCGTCTTAGAAATAACTGCTTGAGCTTCAGGGGGTGTAAAGTCCACCACCTCACCGGTGTCGGGCCGAACGACGGTGACGTCGCCGTGCGACCCCAAAACTCGGACTCGTCCTTTCGGTTCGTCAACTAGAATACCGCTAACCTGCCATGTCTGGCCCTTGGGGAGATCAACGACCTTCTTCGACCATAGAACCTTGCCGTGGTTGCCCGTATCAAGGGCGTAAATTCGACCCCGCCGTGTAGCAAGAATGATGAGCTTCCTAAATCCGAAAGAGTCTCGGCTAAGCTCCGTCGGGTGCGAGTCAACCAAGTTGCCCAAAATACTACCGAGAAGACGAGGCGGCAAGGCAGCAAGGTAATCAGGCAAGTATTCGAGGTCATTGAGGTGGCGCTTAACACGGCTCACAAATGCCGCAAGAGGGTTTGTGTGGGCCTCTTCTTCCAAAGCCTTGGCGAGGTCTTCTCCTTCGGGAATCTCGGCGAAAGTAGCAGCAACAGCGGCACTCATGCCTTCCGGCCTTGCCCATATTAGTTCTCCATTCCTCACGAGAACCCACTCGTCCGAGGCCGTCGTAATAGCGGAGCGAATAGCGTACTTGTCGTCCGCCTTTCTTAGAACTTCGGTCGTGGCATGAAGCGCAGGGATATCGCGGCCAGGCGGGAATTCCCACCTGCCAAGAATGCCGTGGGAAGTCGAGTCCACAAGAATAATTTCTTCTTCCGTAATTCGAGTGAAGTACACATTGGCCCCGTCTGTGCTCGTTGATACGGCGCCGAGACCAGGAAGGTGTGGGAGGTCGTAAGCCTTTGATATATCGTTGTTCTTGAGGTTGACATGGTAAACTTCTGCACGATTGCCCGTCTTTGTCCTCGTATGCACCAAGAAGTGAGGTTTAGATTGCGTCAGGTGGGGAGCGTGAATATCAACACTGACAGCGTCCGGGCTAAGTGGAAACTCCTGCTTGTTTTTGGTACCGATGACATTGACGCGGAGCTTCGACATGGACGAGTCGGCCCATGCAATGATTGGAGTCGCAGAGTTCGAGCCGACAAACATGACATCTTCAGGAGACTGCACTTCGCCGTTGGTTCCCAGAACGATTTCGTCGGTTCGTTTACCCGTCTTGATATCCAGGACCGAGAGCTTCAAGCTGTAAGGGCTGCCGTGCAAACTGACAGCAAACACGGATTCGATATTCGTAGATACTTGGAGGGGGACGTCCTTCCCAGAATCCCGAGATTCCCACACAACATTGCCATTATCTCCCCGAAGCCGCCGCACGATAGTCGCGCCAGCCTCGTGCAGCAGGACCAGTATATCCTTTCGTCCCTCTTCCGTCACCTCCAGTATCTCCAAGTCTTTGATCTCGCCGGCGAAATCCATCCACCAAGTATTCCGTCCCGTAAGAGCGTCCCATCCGTGGACAGAGTTGCCATAGGCACTGCAAAGCCAGGTCTGGCCATCGCCCGCTCGGAGGAAGCCGCCGCCTGTCGTGACATTTCCCGTTACATGTTGTCTCCAAACAACAGCACCGTTGCTCGGATTGACCGCGCCGAGAATGCCGACGTCGCTCAGAGTATAGAGTAGGCTCGCTTTTTCGGCCTTCCTAGGTCTGTGGAAGAGGGTGGTGCTTGGCTGGGGGACACCTAGCAGGTCGTAATGGAAGTCGATTGCCCCAACTTCATCGGGAAAAACAGCTTGCGCTAGAGAAGAAAGCCCAAGAATGATAAGGGCTTTCGCCGAAAGGAGCGGAAGCCTCATCTTTGGAAAATTGTTTGCGGGCTGGTGGTGCGCAAATGTTGACAGTTCGTCATTCCGTCAGGAAATCCTGAAGCTCCCCGAGTTACATTGCATTGGAGCACGGGAGCTCCCAATGCCCCAACTCCCTGACACGGCAACTTCCGTCCCTCAACCAGAGTTGATTATGTAATACAAAATGGTCCAGTGCTTGGCACGAATGCAGTCGAAGATCGCACACTGTGCATCGACGACAATGGAACTCGACCTTTCCTAAAACGCGTCGACGTCACGAGTGTGGGGGCTTTAGCTCGCGTCACACTTCACACTAAGACGATTGCGCTCCGATCGTGGAGGTCGCCTTCAGGGACCAAACAGAAAATGGACTGACAATAATACTGTGCTATTTCCTCTGTCCTGTCATGGGAGTTTCTACCATTGTACTCTTACAATCTTCTTCGTTCATCTCGGGTTTCGTGCTTTTTCTTTCGTCCATCTTTCATTTTTTCCGTTCCACTTGGGAAAACAGAGGCTAGCGAGCAACCATGGCAGAGGAACCAACTCTACCCCGGCTTCCTGCCGTGTCCTGGGACGAGCGCACCCAGAGCATTAGCACTCGCACAAGGAAACGCGCCCGGTTGGATAGGTCCGAAGCACCGCCCGTAGTTTCCACCTCAAGTGACCCTGCCTTCTTTTCCAGTGACGATGATCCATCCGTTGAGAATTACACACGCGTTCGAAGGAAGAAACGCCTGGTAGGGTCCTGGTATGAACAGCAACCCGCGCCTTCGTCAGACTCCTGTTTTGGAGAGGATGCAATTCCACCTCCAAGGCCAAATCGAAAGTTTGCGCGACACTTTGACAGCGGTGTATGGATGACGGAGGCCAGTGATGACGGCGCGTGTGACGATGACTTGCCGGGATTGACGAGCTCTACATTTCCTCCTAAAGCAAAGATTCCTCTCCCCATCCGTCCGGACGGGCCGAAGCTTTCGGGGGCTGAGGCTGCTGCGAGGAAGACTATTCAGATGTGCATCGACGACGGCGTAGAGACTGTTGATTTATCGTAGGTTTTCTCCTCGTGCTCACTTGTCCTTTTCCGTCCTAACCGAATTCTAGTGATCTTCATCTCCAATCTATATCCAATGACACGATTGCGCCGATTTCCACCCTTGCGCCAATACCCATGGTCACCCAAGACGTTCCCTTCGAGCCAAAGGACCCAAGCATTAAACTCTTCCTCGCAAACAACAGACTCAGTAAGGTGCCAGGCGCCATCTTCGATTTGGAGAACCTTACCCTACTAAGCTTGAGGGGGAACCGGATCGAGGAGCTGCCTGATTCTATTGGGAACTTGACAAATTTGAGGGAGCTGAATATCTCTCAAAATCGACTCAAGTTTCTGCCAAGCTCCCTTCTGAACCTTCTAGGCCCGGGGTCCAACCTGGTCTCCCTTAGTGTCCAGCTCAATCCATTGTTACAGGTAGACCGGGCCCTTATTGCGAAGGCTCGCGAGATCGACGACGCAATTGACAGCAGCGAAATATCCGCCATTACTGCGTATTTTGTCGCTCGCTCGGCTGTCCGGTTCTCCGTCGGGGTGGGAAAACGAGGCACGGAGGTGGACTTAACGGTGCCCCTAGATGAGGGGGCTCCAGGATCCCAAGGCTCTGAGGCTTCACCTTTGCCCAGCCCGTCTCGAGTGCCGAGTCTCCAGGAATTGACCTTGAGAAAATGCTATCAGAGCTCTCTGCTTCGAGAGTTTCCAGACTACCTTCCAGACGACTCCTTCGAACATCTACGGGAACTCCTTCGAAAGGCATTGGCCCAACGAGAAAGCGGGGGCGTCCACTGTTCAATATGCGGACACCATCTCATCACTCCTGTGACGCAGTGGGTCGAGTGGTGGGGCATCAAATACAACTCACCAACTCGTCCGCAACTCCCTCGCCTACACGACCCGGACGTGGTACCGTTCTTCAATGTGGGATGCTCGCTCGTATGCGTGCCCCGGAATATCACGCGTGGAACGACTCTGGAGGAGCTTCGAGGTCAGGATGGGTAAAATGTATAACGATATGTAACGGTACTGGAAATTCTGTTCTAATATTTTGCATGGCTGCCGGTGCATGGGAGGCAAATTTTCTTATTATTTTTTTTCTGTTCTTCTTTCGTTTCGACTTTAGTCCCAATCGTCGTCGTCGTCGTCGTCGTCAAGCGTTTTTGACGTTTTTATGCTCTTATTGTTCATCAATCGCTCATCTTCCGCCTCTTCAGCTGCTCTCCTCCTCTTGAGAATCCTCATATCGGACTCCGGAACTGCGCCGGTCTCAACAAGAAGGTTGTCAATGTTGAGCATGTTCATCCTCACACCGCCGACCGTCACCAAAGTAACTATTTGCTTGATAATGTCGCCATTCTTGTAGACGAGTATCGTGGGACAATTCTTCTCGGGATAGTTCTCAATCGCCCTATCAGCCCGCATCTCGCAAAATTTCACCTCCCCGTACTCCTTCGCCGCCTGGCGCCACAGCTCAGAAAGAACCCTAGACTCCACATTCGTGTTCGTGGAGGACGTAAGATTGAGAAACACGGGTCCTTTGTTCGAGGCCTCTGTTATTTCTCGTCCGTATTCTGGCTTGGAGATCGGGTAGACGGTTCCGTGCACCGATTTCTTGCTCAGCGCGCTCAGCTCCTGCATGCGCTTCTGTCGATATAGTTCGAGGAATGCCTCGTCCTCTTCGTCTTCGAGTTCGTCCAGCTCGTCGAGTTCCTTGCCTTCTAACCTGTTTTCGTGGGCGAGGCGCCGGGCTTCCTCGATGGCTTCCTCGATCATGGGCGTGGGACTCGGCGGTTTCTCGGGTATGATGCCGTGCTGTCTTAGGATATCATTCCTATGATGGGTCAGTGATGCGGTCAGGCAGACGAAGTCGTCGATCTTGGACCTACCATTCTGTATCGGCATTGGGATCGTCGATGGGGACAGCTATCCTCTGATCTGAAGGGGCAGCCATTTTTTTCGGTGTTTTGAATCTGACGGAAATATAGCTTGAATGTTCAAATACTGCACAAGAAATAGAGGTTCCGGAAGAGAATTATATTGTTCAAAAAGCGGTTGCCTAGTTCTGCGCCGACACGATCTGGTCCTGCGATCGTCAAGGACAGGCAATAAGCTTGTGCCACCCCACCATACCCCGCCATCGCCCTTGCCCCTGTAAAATCTTATGTAATCCGATGACTTCAGTGTATAGGAAGAAATAACAAGCTGGCTTTCAACCACAACCACTAGCTCAGGTGGTTCAGGGGTAGAATATTTGCCTTCCATGAGGGGTAGCAAATGATCCGAGTTCGAGTCTCGGCCTGAGCATTCTTTTTGACCTTTTTCCTTTTTCTTTTCCCCGTCTTTTCGCCCTCTTTTTTATTTACTTTTTTGTCTTTTTCCTTTTTTTCGCCTCACCTATTAAAACTGTTTTGTAACTTCGGAATTTTCAACTACGGCTCTCTATATGGTCCTCCCGTCCAATTCCTCCATCCTGTTTTGATCTTCATTTTCGTTATTATAGCAGCCTGCATCTGTGCCCTACCTCCATGCTGCTATCCCATTGACCCATTGACAGTTACTACGCGAGACTAAGAAAATACTCATGAGGCTCGGGGTAATGACAGTGGCTGAGGGCCGTGCTCTATCACTTTTAAGACAAGAACTATGTGGGAGAGAGATCGATTCGGAGAACGAGGTCTTCAGCGTAGCTACCGTCACTTCTTTCTCGTAGCTCGTCCCAGTTGACACCGCCTTCCTCCATTAACCGCCTCGAAGGCGAAAGCAACGCCAATACCGCAAGCTGTATAACGCCGAGTCTAGTGCAGTCTAGTTGGTTAACCTGGGAAATAGGACAGTAGTTCTTGAAAACCCGTTGGCGATACAAGATAGTCAGGCTCTTGGCCCTCGTGCCAATGTTGAAAGGTGGCTGGCCCTTCATCATGAAGCTCTCATGAGTGAATAATACTTCGATGTCTTAAGTTTAGCATATTTCTCACAAATACAGGTTCCTTGAGAGGCCACGCACATCAATAGATGAAGAGCGTGTCCTCTCTTTCCCCCTTTCCAATTTAACGCTACAGCCAAATTTTAGTCGCCATACTTCGTACTTCATTCATAGATGGCATTCTCTCCACTTGTGGTTGACGACTTGGACCAATTGGCCGTTTGCTGCCACCTGCATCAATGTACATTTGATATGTATGTATATTAGCAGCGAATGCACATTAGGTTTGGAGAGAGGCTTGTGTGCCTGTCCCTGGATGCAGTCGTTGTTGCCAGGGGTCTTGTAAGGTACAAGTACTTCGTACAAGTCGTCGGTACCCGGTCCCGAATTCAAGGATGAACTCGGCAAGGACTTGGGGCTTTCGGGGCTAAACCTTAATTTTTATGGGGTAGAACCAAGGACCAAAGCCCTTGTGAATGTGACCCTCGCTTGTTTCGTGCACGGCTCAACTCGTCGTTGTTGATCCCACACAGAGACAATGCAGCAGGGGGTGCGGATCAGCCATGGGGGAGGGGCGTGTTTTACGCCTCTCCCTCAGCACCTCCTCCTTGAGGTGGTGTTGCAGCCTTCAACAGGACAATTACATCCACGGCCTTCACGAAAGCCATGAATGCGAGACTATTCACAGACGCCTGCTGCTCCAGACACTAGTAAGAAGCGAAATCACATTATTAAAAAAAAAAAAAAAAAATCGACTGCCTACCATACACATAGGCTTCTTGCATGCCTCAACTAAGAATCGTCCAGCACTCCTACTGAGATGCAGTGTTCATTAAATTGGATATGGGAAACAGACAGAACTCCCTAACTCTGCGATCGGAGAAGTGCAGAACGACACCTCTAGTTTTTGAAGGCGCGTCATATTTTCATGGGGCGAGGCATACAAAGATACGTCATTGCTATTTGATGCTCCAAAAAATGACGGGGATAAGAAAGCTTCCACAACTCTGTCAATCACATTTTACTAGTTCCTATAGGTTAATAGGTCGAAATTCGAGAGGCACCGAATAGGACATCCAGAGCTCCTTGCTTCTAGAGCTTCAACACAAGTCCGCCAACTCTGCAAGGGTACCTATTACACAATCGCACATGGTTTAAAACATGATTACGCAGGTATCATCGATCAAATCTATCTTAAGTTCCATGGTACTCTCCCCATTTCCACTTCCCAGTTTCATGTCCTTCTGGAAACACCCATCCAGCCCGTGCATATCATGACAACCTGGGAGAATCGTAACGGCATGCCAGCCATCCATCTCGCCTTGCTCGAGAGTCGACTTGAAGTAGTTTGTGTTGGCCCGTCGGCCCCTGGCGGCGTTTGGTTCCATGAACCGACGCAGGTTATGGCCCGAGTCCTGCTCTCACTTCTGCACGGCTTCGAACGTCTTAGTGATTTGGTAGGCGCCTGTGTCGAAAAAGGTTGACCAGGAAGTGGGATTTTCTGGGAGAAATCGTCAGTATCAAGCGGGGGGTGGAGATCGAAAGGATCATCATAGCGATCGAGGGTGCCAACGTTAGGGTTCTGGTCAACTCCAAGTTCCTTTCTGGCAATGACGGGATTCTGATTGTGGTAGGTTGTATTATGAGCCATAAGACTATCAACATTCTGAGGCAAGGGAAGATTGCTGTAGAGTTGGTTGAAAGCTGAGTCTGAAGAAATAATGATGTTAAAGTCCTCGGGGAGAACCTCGGAATCGTAGACATTTATCTCATCGAGCTGGTGGGCGACAGCGAACACTGCGCAGAAGTGCGGCACGTCGGGACGATTGCTGCGGGTCCTACCACGGCACAGGTAACGTGGACGCCTATCCGTTAGAGAGAAGCTCATGGCTGCTGCTGCTACCATCGGAGGTATAAAGTCAATGATGATAGGAGGAGATAGAGAAGAATAGAAAGCAGCAGATTTGAGAATATCGGGAGAAGACAAAATAAAGGAGTGTAAGGGGCCTCTTGTAAAAGTACCTCCTCGTCCTGGCAACACAACGTGGAGCACTGGGTACTGAGTACTGGGCGCGGGGCACTGGTGTATGGTGTACGACCGAAGACCTCATGATTTATATTGACTCTAGCCTGCCCTTGCCCACTAGCTCTACCCTGCGAAATACAATGAGAAAGGTGCCGACGCTTGAGCCTGAGCAGAAGATATCGAACTTGTGAAGAAATTCCTCCAGTTATGAATTATAAGTTCCCAGCGCCTTGAAGGCCAGGCGTTCTTGCCTTTGGCTTGGGAGACGGGTCAATTCCACGACATGTAAAGGGAGTGGGCTCTATTATTAGCCACCTGGAGATCCTATTTGGAGCTTCCGAGCCTACGGCCGCACTGGCTGTAGTATTATCTGATCTATAAAGATGAGATCTCAGGTCTACGTTTACAGCTTCACTGGAACCAAGTTTATCTGCTCTAATCCATTCACCAACCTGTTTCCAGTCCCTTCTTCTCAACGAAGTAGTAGTCATTCCATTACCTTGTTTCCAGACACGCCTGTCTTTATATTTAGTGCTCCGCCTCGCCGACGGCATGGCTGGCGAAGACGATGGGGATTTAACCACTTCTCGTTCGTTTAGCGAGGCGATGCGTCTTGCTGAGGTTCGAATTATGCTGGTGTCCTCGAAACAGTGAAAGGCCAGAAGGAAAGATAAAGGGGCGCTAGACGATTATAAACCCTCTCACCTTAGAAAAGTGAGAATAGCTTCACCTGTAGGTGTATGGCCTAACGGATATCGTAACGCGCGGTGGGTTCCTCTGTCGTGCAAGCATTAACTTAACAGAGCAACGAAACGTAACTGCATTTTAAATGGAATTCAAAACATGGCACCGTTTCTGAATATGGGAATGACTTCGAGGCAGTTTTCAGCAAACCTATCGAGGGACTCGCAGTTTAGCAAATACCCGCACCAAGCATTCCGAATCATCCTCTCTGCTGATGCAACATAATTCGGCGCACCTCATCCATCAATTTTCCTCTTCCGGCTCGATCCATTTCGATTGACCGATGGGACTCACACGGCGTTGGATCACGTGATTTACTAACCCAATCCCCGATTTCCTGCCAAGGCAATATCTGGCCCATCAACTTCCTCTGGCCCTAATTCAGGGAGCTTACTCATCAGCACACACCCAGAAATCTGAAGTGCCAGGAAATTCCGGCTTTGTCGACCACATCCAACTCGATCATCGCCAGACGCAAATTTCAAAAGGAGGTTCCCATCCACAAACGACAAAATGAGGACCTACGACGACACGTTCTCCGGACAGAGGATCTACCCTGGCAAGGTACGGACACACTCGCGAATTTATTTTTCCCTCTGTTTTCGGCGAGAAGGGAGAGGGAAAACGGCGCTTGGGAAGGATCATGGGTTGGTTTCTGAGGGGCACTGCGATGGCATCGCCTCGCAGGCCATTCCTCGAGTGCCAAAACCTATTTTCTTTCCCGGCGCGGGAAAGAAGGGCGAAATTGGGAACACATGGGACGTCTAGGGATATTACGATACTGACTTTTGATGTTCTTTGGTGGATAGGGTAAGCTCTACGTCCGTGGCGACAGCAAGATCTTCCGATTCCAGAACGGCAAATCCGAATCTCTCTTCCTCCAACGAAAGAACCCCCGCCGCATCGCCTGGACGACTCTCTACCGCCGACAACACAGGAAGGGTATTTCTGAGGTACGAACTCTCTGCCCACTTTTTACTCCTCGCCTCCCGGGGTCAGCTCGCTTCGTGAAACCTTTTTTCCTTTCCTTTGCCCACCTACGGAAAAGGAGCAGGGGAAAAAGGCTTTCGCTGGCCGCTGTACTTATCGTGAAGGAGAAAACCTGGATTTTTTTTATTAACCCCCGCACAGGAAGTTGCCAAGAAGCGAACCCGCCGCGCCGTCAAGTCCCAGCGTGCCATTGTCGGTGCCTCCCTCGATGTCATCAAGGAGCGCCGAACCATGAGGCCCGAGGCCCGCGCCGCCGCCCGCGCCGAGGCCATCGCCGAGTCCAAGGAGAAGAAGCAGGCCGCCGCGAGCGCGAAAAAGGCCGAGAAGGCCAAGCTCGCCGCCCAGGCCGGCAAGGGCCAGACCGGCAGGATCCAGAGCAAGCAGGGTGCCAAGGGTGCGCAGGCTAAGCCTGCGGCTGCCAAGCGCTTCTAAGGGATAAAAAAAGAAATGAATAAAAACGAATACCTCTTTTTTTGTGGGGGACCGCTTGTTGATGGGTTAAAGGCTCGGGAGTATAGCTAGGGTATGGCACGTTTTACCGAGGAGTTACAGTTGTCTTCTCTCTTTTTATTAAGGCAGGGTCTCTCGAAAAAAACATACTATCTTCACGGTTGACACGGTACTGCATGGACGCCCGAGGGGCGGTTCGGAGTGCATTGATAGATGAACACAATGCTATTTCTTTGCCTTGACCCCACAGCTTAAAGCGTACTCTCCCCCATTTCTTTTTTTTTTTCTTTGGCGCATCGGGAAAAACAAAAACCAACAGTGTGATATTAAGGAGCGCTCAGTGGTGAATAGGAATTTATTTCATCTATTAGTTTCTTTTAAAACTCTGGGTGTTGATCTATCTCTAGACTGCTTCTCCCCCAATTCGGCACTTATTCGTCGTCCCATACGGACATCATGTCACAACGCCTGGTTGTCTTTTAATCCATTTTCGACCACTTAGAGCCTGGCAAGGGCGGCCTCGGCACCAGTGAGGGCAATACCGGGATCAACCTCCTTAGCAGCGTAGGTAACCTTGCCATGGTCGACAATAATAGCATATCGGTTAGCCCTCTCGGGACCAGCCCAGCCAATCTGAGAAGAGAAGGCAACATTGGGGTCGCTCATGAAGAGCTGATTCTCGGGTGATTAGTAAAATCGCCTTTCTGCCATGGCCTTATACCTCTGCTCACCGACATTTGGGAGCTTTTGGAGGCGGAGGAGTTGAGGGGATACTTACGATGGAGTCATCCTTGACACCATTGACCTTGCCCCAGCCGGACATCACGAAGGCATCATTGTGGGCGATGAAGATGACATGGTCAACGCCCTTGGCCTTGAGCTTGTCGATGTTGGCAATGTAGGAGGGGAGATGGGCGCTGGAGCAGGTAGGCGTGAAGGCACCGGGAATGGCGACGATGACGACCTTCTTGTCGGCAAGGTCTAGATGAGTACGGTATTAGCTTACGCTGGCATTGGCGAGCATATTCCGAGACGAAATATCTCAACGGAGCGGAACACCTACTCTTGGAAACATCGTAGTTTTGGGGACGACCGCAGACAGTCACGTCGCTAATCTCGGGGGTGTAAGGGATGTAAGAGAAGGTAACACCCTCGGGGAAAGCGTCTCCAGCCTTGAGTTCGGGCATCTTTGCGAAATGAATTGGATTGAGGGAATTGGATGGGTATCGGCGTAGTAGCTTAGAAAATGTGCGCGTTTTAGAAATCGGGGTGTCTTGTTGTTGGAATTGGTTACAAAGTCCAGATGCAAGAAAAGGAGTGGAAGCGAGAGCAGGTAAATGATGTTATATTCTCCTTATCTATCTTTATACGCCGCCAATTGCCTTACGAATCACGCGGCAGGAACCGGACGTGTCCCACAGACGACCTGAGGCGGAACAAGCTGTCCCGGCAGGCGCGACGGAAGGCAAGGGAAGCTTCGATTGCTGAATCCCAGAAAGCCTTCAAGGTCCTGCTACTTTGGTGGGGGGTGTAGAGGTTGGCAGCCGATGCCGGACTTGGCTTGGCGGGCGGAGTCGTCCGGACCAGGCTCAATGGGAGTCCGTCCATTCACAAAGGTACAGAACTACAGAGCCCGGATGCTTGGAAGTTTCCTAGGTATTCGGGTTTCTCGAGTGAACTTCTGTGCTATCTCAGAGATGGAAGGAGCGATGGGGGACAATTAGTAAGGGAAAGCTTCGCTTGCAGCTCCCGATGTTCGGCGGGGTCGTCATTGCATCCAAGGTCTGACGCCATGTGCAGTAGACGTGGGTCTAAGTGGCTACAGAATAAACCACAACTGGACGCTCAATGCAATTGTATTGTGAGAACTTGAATGAGGGGTGGTGAATCGTGTTTAGTGTGGTTAGTTGCAGCAGCAACTCAATCTAGGGAAAGTGGTCTCATTGCAAGCGGGGACTTTCCGAAAAGCCGAGTCATCTAGACTTCGATCTCCGTTCTCTTCTGATAAAGTATTTGGAATATTTGGAATTAGAATCGGTCCGCAGACTAGAATTCTTGACTCATAAGAACTTGGAAGGTGCTCCTCTATGGAGACCGCCCTGCGTATGACATCAGACAAATTGGAACAAAAGGATAAAAAGAGCAAATTTCGTAAAGTCACCCCACACACTAAAGAGAATTGTTTGTAAGCAATTTGCTCCGATTTCCCTCGATCTGAGTTTGGACAAGACAGCGGCGTGAGCATGTTTTGTAGATTATAAGACTAGTTTAGATCCATGATACGGAGTCCTAGGATGCCCGGATGAAGCCGAACTCCTAAAGCTGCTCGTTCCCCAGAAACGAATGCACACTAGCGTTCATAAGAATAGTAAACTCTTGTACATCTCAACCGAATCCGGCCGATAATGTCTAGCCACGAGGAACCCCGGCCGCCCTTTCCTCCGTTCTCCGAGGAGTCGGCCGGGAAGAAGGTCAAGGCCGCCCAGGATGCCTGGAACACCAGGTATGGGTCCCCTCCGTTCTTTCCCCACTTGTACAATCTGAGACTCGGAAGTACGAAGCAGAAGACAAAGTACGGAGCACTCGTATACTGATGCCTCAGACAGAAACCCGGAAGCTGTCAAGCTCGCCTACACAACGGATTCCATCTGGAGGAATCGCGACCAATTCATCAAGGGCCGCGATGAGATTGTAGCTTTCTTGAGTAAGAAATGGGAGAAGGAGAACGGCTATCGGCTCAGAAAGGAGCTCTTCGCCTTCACCGACAATAAGGCAGGACATCGCCACATCCTCCGCACCGAAATCTTACGCATGGTTCTAACATTCTTTTCCTCCCATCAGATTGCGGTTCAGTTTTGGTACGAGTGGCATGATGAGTCTGGGCAGTGGTGGCGCACTTATGGCCTCGAAGACTGGACATTCGCAGACAACGGATTGATGAGGAAGAGGCAGATGAGCGGCAACGACGTGAAGATTTCAGACGAGGAGAGGTGGTTCAAGGACGGTGTTGATGTCAACTCGGTCGACATCTCTGAGAAGCACTGGTAAGTGAGTATTGGTATCATTCGCCATTTTCCCTGGTGTATGTATCGAGAAAAAAATGAACAATGGTTACCTTGAGGACGAGCTTCTATTTTCTCAAATGTACTATACGACGAAGGGGTACAAGCGGACGGCTGCATGGCTACGAAAAAAAGAATCATATCCAATGCTACCTAAAAAACTCCCATCACGCCAGATATACAGTCAAGTTGGCCAATTGCAATGGTTTACATCCTGAAGACACCGAACTTGGTCGCACCCGCCTTGGCCTCGTTCTTGCCTCCAAGGGCAGCCTGGAGACCCAGTCCCAGATACTTGCGAGTGTGCTCGGGAGGGATGACGCCATCGTCCCATAACCTCGCCGAAGAGTACACAGAGTCACTCTGCTTTTCTATCGTATCCCTCAACTCGGGGTCCTTCTTTCCGACCGTCTCCATGACGCTAGACAGCTGCTCGCTCCCCATGACACCAATCTTGGCATTGGGCCACATCCAGAGGAACCTGGGGCTATACGCCCTTCCGCACATGCCGTAGTTTCCGGCGCCGTACGAGCCACCGACGACGACGGTGAATTTGGGTACGTCAGCGCACGCGACCGCCGTAACGAGCTTGGCACCGTGCTTGGCGATGCCCTCACGCTCGGCCTGCGCACCAACCATGAAACCGGAGATGTTCTGGAGGAAGATGAGAGGGATGCCTCGCTGGGCGCAGAGCTCGATGAAGTGAGCACCCTTGACAGAAGACGACGCGAAGAGGATACCGTCGTTGGCGACGATACCGACCTTGTGGCCGTAAATGCTGGCGAAACCGGTCACGAGAGTGCTGCCGAAGTCACGCTTGAACTCGGAGAACTTGGATCCGTCAACAATGCGAGCGATCACTTCACGGATGGGCAGAGGCTTTCGGAGGTTCGTTGTCGCAATTCCGAGAAGCTCTTCGGCGGGGTACAGGGGCTCCTCGAAATTTTGCGTTTGCGCCGTCTCCTTCTTAGGCCAGTTCAAGTTGCTCACACAACGCCTAGCCAGGGTGATGGCGTGGGCGTCGTCGACGGCGAGGTAATCAGTGACACCGGAGACGGAGGAGTGCATCTCACCTCCTCCGAGCTCTTCGGGGCTGACAACCTCGCCGGTAGCGGCCTTGACGAGAGGGGGACCAGCGAGGAAAATGTGACCTTGGTTCTGGACAATGATGCTCTCGTCACTCATGGCGGGCACGTAGGCGCCACCAGCCGTGCATGGACCCATAACGACGGAAATCTGGGGAATGCCCTGCGAGCTCATCCTCGCCTGGTTGTAGAATATCCGGCCGAAATGCTCTCGGTCAGGGAAGACTTCGGCCTGGTGGGGAAGGTTGGCGCCACCACTGTCAACCATGTAGATGCATCTATGGTACCCAACGTTAGCGATTCGTGCGCATCTCAGAAGTCGAAATGGTGTAAGTCTTACGGAAGATTGTTCTCCTGCGCAATGGCCTGCGCCCTCAAATGCTTCTTCACGGTAATGGGATAATATGTTCCACCCTTCACCGTGCTGTCGTTCGCAACAATTACGCATTGAACGCCCTCCACGACACCAACACCGGTGACGATACCACCCGCGGGCACCTCCGCCTCGGGATACAGCTCATGTCCGGCGAGCGGAGACAACTCCAGGAACGTGGTACCGGGGTCGATCAGCGCGGCGACACGATCGCGGGGCAGCATCTTCTTCCGCGCAAGGTGCTTCTCCCTCGCCTTGGCCGACCCGCCGAGCTGGGCCTTCTTGGTGAGCTCCCGCATGCGGGTCACAACCTCGCTCATCTGCCTCTCATTTTCCTTGAATTCCTCCGAAGACGTGTCGATGCTGCTCTGTATTAACGATATCGCGCTCGCTTGGCCGGGCGGCGTGAAGGTGGCTATGCTTCGGGTTAGCCTTGCGGGGCGACCGAGGTTAGTCAATTGCCGCCTGAGAAGCAGCAGCTCCTTTGGCGATCGAGACAAGGACATTTTCGGAAGAATTGGGAGGAGAGACGGCAGGTTGAGGGAGGAGGAGGATGATCGAGGAATGATCGAGATTTGCACGGGTTTCAATTGGAATTCAATTGGGACGGGGGAGGGACGAGACGAAGGAAATAAAATCGCGTCGTGGTCGTGGGGTCCCCGAATTGGGTGTGGGAAGCCGTGAGC
The DNA here is from genome assembly GCA_002812735.1 of Scedosporium dehoogii. Lineage (NCBI taxonomy): Eukaryota > Fungi > Ascomycota > Sordariomycetes > Microascales > Microascaceae > Scedosporium > Scedosporium dehoogii. Next base: position 21,014 of record PGIR01000138.1, read on the forward strand.
CGTGAGCCGTGATCCAAAGCCGGTGACGTCCTTGATTGCTTCGGCATTGGCTGGATAACCGCAGACAGCCGCATTAAGCCGACCTGATCCGTAAGTGGGCGAGCCACATCGCTTTGCCAGGGACAGCCTCGGCAGCGTAGATCTTCACTTCCAGAATACCCGAAGGAAGCCCAGCATTCAATAATTATTTTTCTGCGATTGAGTTTCCCATTCCAGCAGCAGCATCCTTCCCTCTCCTCGCAAGACCAAAATTCTGTAGTAATTGAAAATTCGAGAGAAAAAGACCACATCCATCTCCATGGCTTCTTCAGTAACCCTCCGCTCCCTGGCCAGGCGGCCTGCCTGCCTCCAGTCGGTCGTCCGATCGTCCCTCCTCCCCACCTGCCAAACCCGCTTCCACTCCAACAAGCACCCCAAGAACTTCGAAGCGCCGTCGGCGGCCGATCTATCTGAGCTACGCGATCGAGTTCAGGACTTTACGCGCCGCGAGATCCCCGAGGAGGTTGCCGCCCGCACCGACAAGACCAATGCGTTCCCCCCCGAGATGTGGAAGAAGCTTGGAGATGCTGGTCTCCTCGGTATTACTGCAGATGAGGATGTTGGCGGTCTGGGATTGGGATATCAGGCGCACATCATCGTCATGGAGGAGCTCTCTCGCGCCTCCGGTTCCATTGCCCTCAGCTACGCGGCTCACTCTCAGCTCTGCGTGAACCAGCTCCAACTCAATGGCTCGCAGGAGCAAAAGGCTAAATACCTCCCCGACCTGATCGCTGGTACGAAGGTTGGTGCGCTCGCCATGTCCGAGTCGGGATCCGGCAGCGACGTCGTCAGCATGCGCACCTCCGCGAAGGAGGTTGACGGAGGTTACCTCATCAACGGCTCCAAGATGTGGATCACCAACGGACCTGACGCAGACATTATCGTCGTCTACGCCAAGACCGAGCCCGACAAGGGCTCCAAGGGCATCACGGCCTTTATTGTCGAGACTGACCAGAAGGGCTTCAGCTGCGCGCGGAAGCTCGACAAGATGGGCATGAGGGGCAGCAACACGGGAGAGCTCAACTTTGACGACGTCTTCGTGCCCAAGGAGAACGTGCTGGGCAAGGTGAACGGAGGAGTCCGCGTCCTCATGGAGGGACTCGATCTCGAGAGGCTCGTTCTCAGCGCTGGACCTCTCGGTTTGATGCAGGCCAGCTTGGACGTCGCGCTACCTTTCGCCCACACGCGAAAGCAGTTCGGCCAGCCCATCGCCCACAACCAGTTCTTGCAAGGAAAGCTCGCGGACATGTACACCAAGCTTCAGGCGTCCAGGTCGTACACGTACGCTACGGCTAAGGCCGTCGATGAGGAGGGCCTTATCAAGACTCAGGATTGTGCTGGTGCGATATTATACGCTGCTGAGCGGGCGACTGAGTGCGCTCTCGACTGCGTGCAGGTCCTTGGTGGCATGGGTTACACCGAGGAGATGCCCGCCTCCAGGATCCTCAGGGAGTAAGTTCTTATCCTCTATCAGCTCGCTCTGTCCACGAGCTTCTTCTTTTCTTTTTTATCGTGTGCTAACCGGCTTTCTTTTCCTACTATAGCGCGAAACTTTATGAGATTGGAGCTGGAACCTCCGAAATCAGGAGGATGGTTATCGGCAGGGCGTTTAACAAGGAGTACGCCCACTTTGCTCAATGAACATAAGCGTTGATCTGTCAAAACAAATCGCCTTCTAGGATGTACTTAAATTATTGTATATGACTTCACTATCCTTGACAGCATTAAATTCGTGTTGTGTAGGTGTAGGTGTAGGTGTATGTGTAGGCATGTATAGAAGAACGGGTGCTTGCCCCTTCGTGTAAGCTCATCCCGATTGCTTCTCGAGCCGGAGAACGTTTTGATCTAGTATTTCGGTGATTGTATGAAAGTGAAGCACAAACACCTCTACAAAGCAGCCTACCTACCTCGGTATCCAGGAACCCGACAATCCTTGAATGCTGCTCACCCAAGCGAACCCGTCCAGGAGCCACGAACAAAATGACTCGACTTCTCTCACGTCGCCTCTACATGAATCCCGACTTTCGTTTGACTTTATGGCACTAAATATCTCTATATATATATATATATATATATATCGATATATATAAGCTCCCAAATCCCCAGATCCCCAGATCTCTGGATCCGCTTCCAAGATTCTTCCCCACGCCCCGCCAGCACGAACCCGGACCCCCCGCAAAACAAGAAATCCCTCGTAATCTAGGAAACCCAGTGATCGGAAATCCAATGACGCCAGCCAAGCCTTTAGCCCGAGGTCCCATGTGTAACTCCCCGAGGTAGAAGGCGGGAACTTGATCTGGGCGATACCAGATTCGCGAATGGTATCTCGCTGAGCTGCTGGAAGGGGAAACTGAGGACAGGCCGGAGTGTCTAGTACCACTTTGTCCTGTCCAGATCCACCTTGCATAAAGGGGGTGCTAGAAAACAGCCTGCTTTATATGGAAGGTCGTATTTTTTTGTTCTTTTTTGCGCGAGTGGAAACAAACATGATTCAGTTAGCTTCCTTATCTTCGCCGTAATCGATCCTCTGATTCTAGATGTTCAGCTAAAGTCATCCCAAGGTATTGTTAGGAATTTAGAGCCCGCGATGTTTCCAGTAACTCGCTTCCACCCATCCTCGGGTTGAAACCAGGCCGCACACGCACTGAGACGCAGAGAGAGCATTCTTCCCATAAAAGCTTGCCGGCCCCGTCGGATATGATGGCACATTACAGCCAAGCGTAAAATGAAGAGAGAAATCAAATGCAGCTGACGATTTTTATGCTAAGTGTCTCACACTCATCAGAGACGGTCCCACGAGACCCAGCTCCCCATGTCGACATCCGAAAACAGGACACCACGTCGGCAGGCGAAGTGTGTCTCTTTCTTTCAGAAGAGTCGCGCTTTCCACCCCCTCCCTCCCCCTACTCATGTATATTTCCAATGGTGTTCATCACTGATATGGGAGGAAAGTGGTCGCGGCCATCGATCCACTCCATGCAATCCATGTCTCGTCATCACGCTCGTCTGTTCGAAACACCCAATACCGGGTTTCATTCAAACTGTCGTCCGTTTGCTCAATATAGCGTGGGGTTGAGGGGGAATCTATCCTCAGCGCAGCCCTCACGCCCCCCACCCCCACGCACGCCAGAGCCTCCGTGTCGTCCGATGTAACGAGCCGGGGGAGTGAGGAGTCAAGGCACGACAAAGGTCATCAAAGTGAAGAAACTGTCAGGGTGGATTCAAGCAAGTATCCTGTTTGTAACTGCTACGGAGGGATGGAACGAACGGAGTAGAACACAGGAGTCAAAAGCACCAATTTTCAGATTGCGCGTCTGTGGACGAGCCACCGTGTATTCTTTCTTTCTTTCTTTTTTCTTCTTCTTTTTAGTACGCCACAAGAGACTACCCATGACTGAACCCTGCTAGATATGCTTGGAGAAGATTTCTCAGAGTGTTGAACTAGAATGATAGAACGATCCGAGATAGCAAAACATACAAATTCAAATCACCTTTGAATCGAACAGAACCTGTAAACCCCTCGCTTGCCTTGCTAATATCCCCCAGTAACATGCCATTAAACTAAAAGAGAACAGATGGAAAAGAGGGGGAAAAAACAAAAAGAAGCAGAACTAAAGAACTAAAATGTGTTATTCGGCAAATATAAGTGATATCTGAAAGGCACAATATAAAAGAAACACCCTCCAACTCCTGTTCGACGATGCTAAAGAGTAGATGCGGAGCAAGGGCTATTCGTAGGCTGCAGCCGGAGAGTCGAGAATGGAGATCCAGTCGGTTGTCCCCGAGATTAAATATTACATGTCATTAATGCTTTGACCGGGACTTGTCGCCAAGCCTGCCCTTTTCTCTTTCGAGAAGAAGAGTGAGTTGACTCTTTGTCCGTGCTAGCGGAACTTCTGGCGTCGCGCTTGGTGGAGTAGGCATCAGTCGAGTTTCGAGCAGAGACGTTGACGATGACCCTCGGGGTAGACGATAGCTAGGCGCCTCCGAGCTTTCCGCCGTTGATGCTCCAGGCCAAGGAATTTCGTTTCTGTTGATATCGATAATCGTGCCGAGTGCCGCAACCGTCGTCGTCGATGCCGTCGGTTCGGCGGCTAGGGCACGCCGCAATGATTTACTCGAGCCCATGCTTGGGCCCTTCAGCTCAATATGAGACTGCGACCTCGGGAGAGCCGTTTGCCCTCGAGGTGTTGTCCTGAACTCCGTGCTCTGAGTCCGATCGAGCTTGACAGGACTGGCGTCATGGTTTAGGTCAGCTTTCGCCTTTTCAGGTCTGGTTTCTATCTTCTTCTGTTCCCGGGAGTTGTCGGGCGGAGGTGATGTGGGGGTAGGGTTCGTCGGTCGATGACGCGTAGGTATCCTTTCCTCAGTAGGCTGCTTAGATGCAGGGCGCTTTCCGGCTGCCTTGGCACTCAAGCCTTGCCGTGGAGAGGCAGTTGACCCTGTGCTGCTAGCTGAGCTCTGATCGCCCGGCTGTTCGGCAATGGTGGCAACGGCGTGCTGAGCTCCCTGGTGCCTTGAGATGCCGGGCACATCTTCCTTAGATGCTGTATCCGAAGCCGTCGACGACTGGGAACTAATCCGTCGCGGAAGGGCGGGTCGTCGTTTTGTCCCGATTGATGCGTGGAATCGTTTAGTGTGTGCCGAAGTCTTTCGCTTCTCGGACTTAGCTGGAGAAGATGATTTCCGCGTGTCCGTTCCCGCAGTTGATGCACTTCCCGAAGATGCCTCCCCGTCATCTTTGCTGTCGTCGTGATCGGGGAATACAAAGCGTGCCGTCGGCCGAGGTCCTGATTTCGAGTCGCCTCGAGACTTCTTCAGAATTGGGTGAGGCGGTGGTGCCTGAGGGGGTTTGGACGATGATGAGCCTGCCGCCGGAGCTGAGGTCTCCTCAGCGACAGGCTTCGCTGGCCTCGACGGTGTCGTGTCCGCGCCTTGTTTAGACTTTGAAGGACTTGCCGTCCTTGAGGCTTCCTCGGCACTCGCCTTCTCAGCTTGGCGTCTCAACTCCCAGGGTGGTGGCCGGTCGACAAACTTGAAAGCAAAGTCAGTATGCGGTTTCACAGCTAAGGGAGATGAATGCTCGATGCAGAAGAGAGAGAATTACCACGGGGGGCTCCCATCTGTTCGGAGGTCCCGGTATAGGTGCAATGGTCGGGCCCGTCGAGATCTCTTCGAACAGTTTTGCGAGAACTGTTCCACTCAAATATTTCCGGTCACTTCCCCATACATGCCACCAGAAATTCTCCAAACGATTCGCAGTAGGGTCGATTAGTCGACGAAACGTTGTAGTATACACTAAAGAGCAGAAGAAAGGGAAATCAGATAACCGCGAACCATTGAGACGCAAGCGGTGAACCTACGGCCTGGGCCATGATGACCATGGCCAAGCTGTAAAGCAGAGGAGGAGGAGCGAGGAGCCACCAGACTTACCCTTCCAGTATTCCTTTATTTTCTCAGGAGGGACGGTGGGATAACTTGCAACTTCCTTGTAGATGTCCTGGGAGTTTACCACAAATCCCTTGGGTAGAATCATATGTGAGGGATCCATATCTGCGTGCGGACTGGCTCAACAACACCAGTGGAACAGCTTCGAAGCCTAGAAGGGGCGGTGAGCATAAATCCGCCGGTCTCAAGAGATGGTCCTCGATGGTCAAGGCTTATGTGATTGGTAGAGCTTCTGAAATGCCCTACATGTACCACTAAAGTGAGGATTGGGCACTCATGATCGCTCGAACTGCTTAGAGAGACTTTGTCCGAATCGAGGGAGCGTCCCCAGCAGGAGAGAGGCAGAGGGCCGTGGTGAAAAACAGATGAAATAGGCCCCTAGCCTTTAATTCCAGGAACAATCGGGGCGGTCAGGAGGAGGAATAGGGAAAGGATGGTGAGCGCAACCAGAACGATGATATTGAGGGCGCACGAGAGAGCTAAGGAACAGGCCCAGGATGGTGTTCGAATCTACAGCGGCTCACAAGATCCGAACGTGATTGATTGATTGGAATGATAGAGCTCGCGGCGTAATACGCTTGTGTTGGTTGGGTTAGCGAAGGGGCCGCCGGCTGAGAAGGATCAAATCCGCCAAGCTCGGAGGATATAGATACACCGATATAGTCGAAAGCCGTAACGGAACGTCCAGGCGCGCACGAGAAACCCACGATGTAGGAAGAATGGGTCAGAAAAAAGGTGACTAGGTCGGTTGCCTTCTCTGGAAGTTTGCGCGAAGAAGACGGGTGGGTGTTGGAGGCCGATGTTATTTTGATACGAAGCCGAACAATAGAAGTGGGTCAAATGGGGGCAAGAATTGCGAAATACCAATGGCCGGAAACTCGAACTCGCCACAGTGGCTCTAGTTAATGGTAAAGAGGGTCAATTTAGTGGTTCCTGAGAAGTCGGGAAGTGGTGGATGTCGAGCGGTGTGGGTGTTAGATGCGGCGGCTCATCTCATTTTGAGGATGTGTGAAAGAAGGCCGCGACAAGAGGGTTAAGGTCGGGTCGGGCTGAGAGATTGATTTTGTGCGAAATTAGGTGGAGGGGTAACAACGGTAATACATTGTTGTACTAGTTAGAATGGGCAGGCGGCGACAACGGAGGAGATTTGTCGGAGAAGTATTGAGCTAAGGGGTGTCGACGGTACGTCCGCTCCAAACCGCTAACCAAAGAGAGGAACTGAGGAGAATCAATGTCCGAAGCGAAGGACGGAGTGCGAAGTAGCGTCCTCTGCGAAGGTTATGGAGTGTATGGATGAGTGTACCTGTAGGGTGTCGTGTAGGCTGGGCATGGGATTATTGGCGTCAAGTGGGACTCGTGGGTCGGATAAGGACGAGGGAACTGTTCCAGAGGGAGCAACAGACTGGCCGACACTTTGCAAGCCGGGGTCGGTTGGGGGGTTTTCCAATACAAGTAAATTGATGGGAGTGGTTGACCGGTCGGCATGAGCCCAGTCTAACCTCGATTTTGATTGTTACCTTTACATCAAATACTTCGTCGTGTACGAAGCCAAGTCCGAGCCTGGCTGAGCTTGGGCGTTTCTGTTGCATAATTTCAAAAGGCGGTCCCAGGGGCCTGGGCCAGCAGGGGAGTGTGGGGATGGGGAGTGCCTGGTCCAGACAACCTGGTAGGTCAGCGCTTGACACTATCAATGTGGGCTGACAACTGACGGAGTAATTCCAACGGGTCGACGTGAATCGGTCAAGTCAAAATCGCAGTGTCTTACTCAGTCAGCGACTCAGCGGTGGGCTACACTAGGCTGCCAGTAGTACGTACTTGTACTACGCGGTTGACTTCCAGCGCTACACGAGATGTTGCTGATTCAATTCATTCAACCCAAGCTACTTCCTACGTTCCTTCCTTAAGTACGAAGCGAGAGCATTTGATGCGCTGCCAGTGTGGTAAGCGGAAACTTACTTATTTGTTACGGCCAAGTTGTCAGAACAAACGGAGCTCAACTAACCTGCAATTCGTATTGAGTTTATTAATTATTGGGCTGTTACTACCTCCAGGCTCCAGCAAAGGTCGCTCCTGGTCCAGCTACATCAATTAATTAGCTGCCAGAAGCAGCCAGCATGAAGCTAGTTCTTTCCCGATCCTCCACCCACTGACAAAACATCAATCAGGTAGCGCATGTGAATTTGAAGGTCCAGCATGGGGAGAAGAATCAAGTCCTAGTGTACGTACTTCGTAGTCCATTTGACCACCACTTCCTTCAATTCGTTTGGGAAAGAGCGCGGCTCCTACCAAGGCATGTGCTTTTGTTTTCTAACAGAGATGGAAGCAAGGGCGAGCGCTTCCCATCGTCCTTTCTCAAAAGAATGTGAGACCGCGTCCGAGTTGCCGTTTGTTAATAGTGGAATCCATACTTGGGCTGGCAAGATCAGTTGATCCCTGTCACTGGTGGGCTCGGACTTTACAAAGAAGGAAGAAGGGAAGTATCTTTGGCAGCCGCATCTGACTTGCAGAGCAGGCGATACGCGACATTGATCAATGTGCCATGCAGGTTGCAACTGAGATCAATTAGACTGTCAAGGTGCACCTCGTATATTGCGGAAACTGCGTTCGGACTATTGATGACTTCAATGGTTAATTGTACTCCCTCCAGTGGTGTACATAAAATGATGATGGAAGCTGCCGGGCATTCCTCTCAAGCACCAAGCTTCAACGCCATCTATTTAGCGCTAGATCCCCTGAATTCTTCCAGAACACCTCAGCCATTTCCTCTCAGTAACTTTATAATTCCAATGAGGACAATACGTGCACTAAGCCTCAGGCGCACTTTTACCATCACTTGGGGTTCGCATTGATGGTAATAGACGCCAACCCAGCCCGATGGCAGTCTTACTTCGCAGTGAAGTGGTGCAGGAAACTGACACTCACCTTGTTAATCAATTTGATGTTTACCAAGAGCTCACCCCTTCCAAATATCAGGCTTATTGTTCATGATCGGAAACAGCAATAGTCCCTGGACTGAAGTGCAGCGTCCGGGAGGGCCGAGTTACTTCGCAGCCAGGGATCGGCACAAGAGGTCCCCCAGGTCTATCAAATGAGCCCAGTGCCTAGCTATTCGTCACCGCTCATTCCTTTCTCCAAAGACGCTACGGCCAAGCATTCGAGTTCTGCATGCCCTACTTCGTACAGTCGACAGGGTGACGAAGTACGCCTTCGCCAGGCCATTCAGTTTACGCCCCAGCGCGTGCAGCATACAGACTTGAGGAGGACGCCAGGATCGCCAGCAGAATCCGATGCCGTTGCTTCCGGACACCAGCCGAATTTCTACCCGACAGCCAGATTTCTCCCCAACGCATTACAGGAACCCTGACGCGTGGTGATCGACCGGGGCTCTCTTTAAAGATCCCAATCTCTCAAGATTCGGTCTTGGTTAACCAACCGAGGATCGACAACTTGTTAGTCTCGATGGTAATACTTCACAGTGAACAAGCACAAAAGTGACCAGGGCAAGACCATTCTGTTTGTGGCAAGGTGACTTCATCGGTGCCAGAACTGACAAGATCCCTAGGACCCCACCCTGTCACTAAGCTAAATGTGCTTCGATTTTTCAAATCACTTGTGATTTGCTTCTCTCGCCAAGTGACTTAAGGAAATAGGACGAGGGGACAATGGCCCGCCTCGATTTACGAAGGAAAGGGGCTTGTGAAAAGGCAATGAACTTCTCATCATTATTACACTGACACCACGCACTCTCGGCAAGAAAACGCTTCGCCCTTGGTGCAAAGGTTATACCAATGCAGCTCTGCAGGTCCCGTTGGCGGGAGTGCTAATCTGCCCGTAGGATGTCCAATCAAAATGCTCGAGACTGTTACCAAGATCCCATTACCTCGAACATTCCCCAGCTGAGCCAATCCGACGACCCAGCAGATCAATTCAAGTCATTGAACAGGTCTTCTCTGCAGAACATTTGCGACAGCCAACAGCAACCGGGTTATTTCGAAGTACTACTTCGTAAGAACCAGCCACCTCTCTCACCAGCCCACTGGCCAGACGCCAATCCGATTCCATCCAATTATCGCAGGTATATTCTCACAGTCACACACAATAAGCCGAGCTTTCAATGCCTCCTTCCAAGTCTGGAAGTCTGGCTCACTCTTGTCAAGTTGGAAACGCCAAGCGCCGAGGCGAGGCAGGAATTGATGGGTTACTTCGCACATCATTCCAAACATTGTTCTATCTGGGATTCCAGAGACCAGGGAGTGACCCCAGATCGGGGACACATAATGTTATCTGCCATGTGGCTAAGAGCCTGGGTGAGACAACAGCCCAGGAAGATCGGCAGTCAATTAACTCATCCTACTCCGTACTTGTACGTCTTCCCAATGGCCCAGGGTTGGTGTAGATTACAATTGACGAACATCTTAGGGTGATACGGAGAGTGCAAAGTACGAAGTACTCAGTAGGACATGTACCTCCTATCATTGTCCAGTCCCTTCATGGCTTTCGGGTCTTCTGATCTCCTTTGTGAGCGGGGGTGTTTAGTCGTGTGACCATTACGGTGAGCTCTGGCACGGAACCCTGCTCCGTACGGACCGGAAGCTCGACCGGTATCTGTTCGTCGTACACCTCGGACAAATCGCAGGGCTGTACTTCGTGCATGGCGGAGAGGTCAAGCACCTATGAAACAGTGGTATGTAGTCGGCACTGATGTCACGAGGCGCTGGAACGGGAGGAGTACGAAGTACCTCGTAAGGAGAGGACACTTGATACTTAGCGGCTCCCTGCGAAGTAAACTACAAACCCTTGAGGATCCGACGACTAATAATTGCGAGTTCCTTTCCCGGCATTAGGCGAAGCTTTCCCTGGCGGACTAATGGGCCGGAAGCATTCCCCGCAGCACCCCATGGTGGGCGTTCTAGAAGAATTCTCTTTTCAGTTAGGATCCATTCATTGGGACCTTTCCCATGGCCTGGCCTCGGCCCTGCTATTTCATTTTTTGCTCTTCTGTAAATAGCGGTGTTGAGCTGGCACCTCGTCCCGCAGATATTGCTGCACCCCTGAGCCCTTTAATTTTCACCTGTCCTCCTGTCCTTTCCTCACGAGAGGGGAATCTTAGGGATTTGAGAGGTTTTGACTCCTCTTAGCCCCTCCTTCCTGTTCCGAACAGGGTAAGCTTGATTCAGCGAAACAGGGGTTGACGAGCCCACGAGGAAGATCCCTGTACTTGAGCTGTCTTTTTTTTCACACCGACCCCAGAGTCTCGGGTTCCAGAGGGGGGTAGCTTCCCATGTCTAGCGTCAGTCACCTCACACGCACGACGCTGCTAGGATCTGGGGTTTCGAGGACCTTCCATCTCGAGTCTTTCTCACCGACTTTACCGCTGGTGATCTCGGCTCTCAGGAATTGTGGCCAACCGAAACAAAACCGCGCAAACCTCCTTGCGTTTTTTATTGCCCGTCTTTTCTTTTTTTTCTTGGTATGTTTACGTGGCATAGGCTACATTTTCCAGAAGCAAGCGGCAGCGCCTACTTCTCTTTTTTTCATGCGGGCCTCCACCCGGAGTGGCTCTTGGCTCCGGGCCTATCAGATTGGCCCGTGGAGGCGATTGCGGCTTCTTTTGGCCAGAGCTGCCTTTTTGGGGCAACTCACGTTGACATTTCGATCTGTACTTGTACTGCGTATCCTTTTTCCCTCTTCTCTTCTTCGGAGTAATAGCGGTGCGCACCCTAGGGGCGGACGGGCTTAACCGGGTCGCGCATCGAAACTCAAAATAATACCCGTCCGACTTCGAAACGACGCTCTATTCTCGGCGGAATCCCGAACACAAACGCTCTAGAATCTTTCCTTACTGCCGACGGATTTTCGAAGCTCGTTCCCCCTCCCTCCCGTAATGGTGCCACCACGGCTACAGGCTAATGGGAGCTTTGGCGGTTTGTTCTGCAAATCGTTTCACCGTTGATCCGCTCAAATTTGCATTTGCAACCCGAGATAGGAGTCAAGTCGCTGCCAGATATGCGCGAACCAGCCACCCACTTGCATCAGAGGATCATCACTTGCCCCATTGGAAGCTTGAGAAAATATTCGACGAGCACAAGTTACAACACCACACATATCCAACCGGAAGCTTGAATTAGAATGGTCACCAACCCCCCTTGATGGCTTTCGGGATCACAGCGACAAATGCAACGCCTCCCTAAACATGTACTCTAGGGGGATATCGGATCTTCACAGGATGCTCCTCACCCGTTCGGTCTCTCTATAAAATTGGAGGCCGGTGAACAAAGGTCGTATGATCGGAGATGGGATGGGTTTTGGGAGAACCTTTGTTGGCAAGCCCCTTCATTATTACTACATTAACCCGTACGAAAGCAATGAGTGATGGGATGCCGAAACCGAAATCCTGGCATCATGCTCGGACTCGAAAACACTAAGAAGATACCGACGTTGGGTTTGTTCCCCCCATCCGCCAGGCTTCAGCAAACTGTCGCGTGTTAGTTTATAGTTAATGTCCGTAACCCCCTTGCCTCCCGTCCAGCACGCCGCCCGTAGAAGCAGCCCGGTCCTCTCATAAAGGATTAGCTCTGTTGGTGGGTTAGTTCCCCCCCAAGTCACCTTGGTTGTGATGTCAGGACCTCCCCATTCCCTCCTAGAAGTTCGGTACTATATGCGGCGCAATTCTTAAAAGGCCGGACCTATCTGTTTTGTCCTACCTCAATTTTTGAGGAGGGAGAGATCGGGGATGGAGGGTGGACGGAGATGTGTGTGAGTGTGTCTGTGTGCGAATTCCTTTCCGCCGACCCCTGTTTTCCCCAACCATGCTTCTAGCCTACCTCGGAAGGTCCTACTTCGTAATAATAATGGTGGAAATGCGTGTTGGGGGAGTTGCCGCAAGCTTCCTCGGTGGACGCGTTAGCTCTTTCTCGGCACCTCGGTGAAGAAAAGAGTGTCCAGCGGGGCAGGTTGAATTGTGCCGGTCCAGAAGCCCAATTCAAATGAAGTCATTGATCCCACCGGACTTCACGTCGTACACTAGACCCCGTACTTCCTACATGGTTTACACTAGACACATTCCCCCAGCTTAATCTCCACAATGCCCGTCTTCGGATGTTCCCCCACACCCTTTTTTCTCCGAAGGCTCTGACGTTTTTTTCTCTTTGTATTTTGAGACTTTCGTGGGAAGAAAAGGGCGCGCGGGATGGAATGGGGTATGCAAGGATACCCTTTTATATACACTGCGTATCAATCGAGGTTACAAGCTGACCTCCCACACCGATATGACACTATCTATATCAATCGGCGCGGGAGCGTGGGGGGCGATCGAATGGGTCTGAACAGTCCAGACGAACCGGTGCGGCGTGGGTTTTGGTTTCCCTTTCCCCCCACCTCCACCTTCGAAATGAGGACAAGGGAGCGAGAAGGAATGGAAGGGAAGGGAGTGGATACTCAAGGGGTCGGTGGGAGAGGAGACTGACCGAGGTTTCGCGAAAAGAACAGGAAGGAAAAAAAGAACCTCAGCTGGCATGCTCGTTTGCTTCTGGAGGCGGGAAACGAGATCACGAGGGCGGGTGAGTATGCAACGCTGGAATTAACCCGATGCTTTATCGTCGCATTGCATATGAAGTATATCACTCACGATTCGGGCCAACACGAACACAAGGATTTAAATTACTTGTTTCGTGAAGGACGTTGGCCAAGGCTTCGACGGGATTGGAAAATGACGCTTCTAGGCTTTGGGCGATATACGTCGCGTATATTTGCTGTGTTGTATATGCAGCTAATAAGAGCTTTCCCCAAATGAAGAAGAAAAAAATGATTAAATAAATAAATGAAAAATGAAGAGCACACGCTGGTTGTTTCTAAATCACGGTGTAGCCGCCGTCCACCCTCAACTCCGCGCCAGTCACATACCTCGAGGCGTCCGAGAGCAGGAATGTGACGGGGCCCATGAGGTCTTGTGGGTTGCCCATTCTGCCCATGGGGATACCGCTTATCCACTTTTCTTTTAGGTCGGGACGGGCCTCGAGGATCTTTTCGGTTCTAGGTTTGTTGCATCATTGATGTAAGAGAATGCCTATTCTACACGGGGATCGGGGGGTGATTCGGGTGGTTTGGGTAGGGATTTCCCCCCCTTCTTTTTGGGAAGAACTTACAGTGCTGTGAGCATGTAGCCTGGTGAAATGCAGTTCACACGGATGCCGGACGTGGCCCATTCGACGGCTAGGGAGGAAGCGAGGTGTCGGACGGCCGCCTTGGAGGCATTATAGGGCCTTAGAGATGCGAGGGATTAGAACTCTCGCCCTCTTGCGAAGTTTGTCCTGTAGGATCTACTTACGCCTGAGGCTGGGGAACATTAACAATGGCACCCGACATGCTCCCAATAAAGACGATGCTGCCCTCAGCCTTCCTCTCCATAAGGTGCTTCGCAACCTCGACGGCGAAGAGGTAGGTGCCGTCGACGTTGACGGACCAGAGGCGGCGCATGCGGTCGGGGGGGTACTCGGTAGCGGGCCAGTTCTCGGTGAAGCCGGCGGAGGTGACGAGGGAGTCGATCTTTTTGTGGGTAGTTAGGATGTCGGCGATGCAGGAGGCGACGGAGGCGGGATCGGATACGTCAGCGTAGTGGGCGGTGATACGAGGGGTGGTTCTATTTTGTTTGAGAACGGCTCAGGGTTAGGGGGTTGGGAGAGGATGGGAATGGGAGGGAGAGTGAAGGAGAGTGAAGGAGATTCTTGCCTCGAGGGATGTTGGGCTTTGAAGGCTTCGGCGAGGTTCGCTGCTTGCGTGTCGGCTTGGTCCTCTGTTGGTGTGTATATCCTTTGTCAGACGCCATTCACTCCCACAAAAGATCATCACCACCCGAGGCCCCTCCGTATATAAACATCCCCATTTCCACGCCAAAGTACGCCTTGAACTCGGAGGCCAAGGCAAACAACACTCTCACTGAAAGAAAAAGAAGGGAAAAAAAAAGAAGTGTCCAAAAACTCAACTGTTTATATCTACAATGGCTAAATGAGCACCCGACTCAACGATGCCCTTGCCCATGACGAGGCCGAGGCCGCTCGCTCCGCCGGTGACGACGACGACGCGGTCGTTGAGGGTGAAGGCGGGGAGGGTCGGGGCAGCGGCGAGGCCGGAGCGGAGGTCGGCGGATGCGACGGGGGTTCCGTCGAGGGGCGGCCCTTCGGGGTTGGTGAGAGGGTTCATTGTGGGATGAAGTTGAGGGACTAGGGAGCTGGAGGGAACAGGGAACAGAGAGAAGTTGGGCAAGATGATGGAGGATGAGATAGGATAGGATATATATATATGAGAGGGAAGGGGGTTGAGGAGAGGAGATGAGCGCGTGGTAAGTTGCGCCTTAATATCAATTTCTTTTTTTTTTCTCCCTTCGAGTTCAATGCTGGGTTTCTCGGTGCAATTGAGGGGTAGTGAGAATCCAAGAGAGTGGGTAGTGGGTTGTGGGGGGTCTGGTTACATAGCATTGAAAGATCAAAGTCAAGTTTAATCATTGCAATTTGATTTGAGCGCTTCTATCACGATAGCTTCAGCTACGCTACGAGGCGCCCATTAACCAACGATCCGGGTTGAATTGGCACTTGTGGAGAGTGTGGGACGGCGACTGACTTGGGAGCTGGCGGAGTGTAATGGCGGTGGACGGTGATCGATGTACCAATGTTCAGGATTATATCGAGAAGTACGAAGTAGACACACACACTCTACTTTGTTACTTGGACAGCGCTACTTCGTTAACCAACTTCGTTTAACCACCGTCTTAGTTAGTTCCTCCCCGCCATCTCTGGTGGCGTTAAAGTGACGCCCAACGGGAAAAAAAAAGGCCGCCGAAGCTCGCCCTCCCACCAACATTGAATGCTTCGAAGGGAAAAAGAAACTACAGTAGACCGCTGGTCGGCCGAGTCGAGCTCCCCCTCCTACCTTAATTCCGAGAACCCGGGAGCTTGTCAGTTCCAGGAACTTGGACGCAGACCCAGAGCCCAGAGCCCAGAGCCCAGAGCCCAGAGCTGGCTCTCTGATGACCAGCATATATCAATTAATACCGATGACCCTTGCGCCTTGCGTGGTGAGCGCAATTACCGAGCCTTCGGAGCCCACAGAGCCACACAGACGTCATTTGTCAGTTGAATACACTACGGAGTACACAAGTAAAGCTGCCCTCAACTGTAACGTCAATTGTGTCGGATGATGATCATGATGATAGCTTTCATCTGTTTCATCTTCATCTGATACTGCCAACAGCAAGGTGTTCTTCCAAACAATATATAGAGACAAGATCTCAACGGGACAACTCTCCAGACTCTTTCCATTTACCTCTTCCTCACTCAAACCCCCAGCTCCATCGACTCTCTATGCCCCCTTCGCCTTCGCCCTCGCCCTCGCCGAGACTCCCAATCCCAATAGCTCCAGCCAACCTGCATTTGCAACTGCCCCGCGAGAGCTCCACCCCGCAACAGCTCCTCCAGATCCGACGACGCAATCCAATTCATCCAATTCCTCATCCGCATCCACTCCCGCAATCGCAACCGCGACTGCCCCTCATTCGTAAACTACCCCGCACCTTCCCATTCCCATCCCTATCGATAAAGAAGATTCCGACCTCTTCCATCACCACGACAGCCACTACAACCACTGCAACCACCGCAACCACTGCAACCACAGCTGCCGCTGCTGCATCCCGTGCACCGCGTCTTCTTTCTTCCTCCTTACAACCACCACCCCGTCGTCGAAACTGTAGAAACGTAGTTCGAGGCTCCAAGAGACTGTTCACATCGTCGTCCGCAGCCATGTCGTCCTTCCCGCCTGCGAGCCATCCCAGCGCTGCTTGCTGCAGCATCCCTCCCGTCGTCTCCACGGGATACCAGGAGAAGGGGAGCTACGAGGAAGTCGGTGGATTGAAGAGCTGTACGTCTTTGTCCTCCCCGGAGCGAATTGGCTCCTTTTTTTTTGCTCTTTCTCCTACCCGGCTGGAACTTGGTCAGACATGGGAGCCACTGGTGCTAAGGACTTTTTTTTTTTTCCTTCTTCCCAATTGTAGATGCCGTTGGCCCCAAGGATGCCGAGAAGGGCATCGTCGTCATCTACGACATCTTCGGCTACTTCCCCCAGACCATCCAAGGTGCCGACATCCTCGCCACCTCCGACGAGAAGCAGAAGTACAGGGTCTTTATCCCCGATTGGTTCAAGGGTTCACCCGCCGACATCTCCTGGTCAGTCCCAGTCCCAGTCCCCCCCCCCCAAAATGGCGAATCAGGTCAAGAGAGGCCCGTCGATGGCTTCATCTTGCGCTCGCCGAGGAACTGAGCTGGTACTAATATCTCGGTAGGTACCCTCCCACCGACGATGAGAAGAAGCATAAACTCGGCACGTGGTTCAGCAAGAACGGCTTCAGCGAGACCGTCCCCAAAGTCCCTGGCTACCTCGACTCCCTAAAGGAGAAGTACCCCGGCATCAAGAGCTGGGCCATCATCGGCGTAAGTCTCGCCTCCCTCTTCCTTTTCCCTGCCTCGGGCTTTCTTTCCTCGAACACTAACAAATTTGAATGTGCAGTACTGCTGGGGCGGCAAAGTCGTAACCCTCGTCACCTCCGACCCCAACACCCCCTTCAAAGCCGGCGTAGCCTGCCACCCGGCCTTCCTCGACGCCAAGGACGCCCCCAACGTCCGCGTGCCCATCGCCGTCCTCGCCTCCAAGGACGAGGACGCCGCCGACGTCAAGAAGTTCACCCAGGACCTCAAGGTCGACCACCACGTCGAGACTTTCCACGATCAGATCCACGGATGGATGGCCGCCAGGGCTGATCTTGAGGATGCGAGGGTCGTTGAGGAGTATAAGAGGGGTTACGAGACTGTGCTCAAGTTCCTAGGGAAGCACCTGTGACTAGATGGTCCGGGGAGGTCTAATCTATGAGCCGGGTTGTGGTGGGAGGAAGTGTATCGGTGGTGTTTTGCTTTGATTCTACTACCAGATCAATCATCGACGTTTCAAGTGTACGAAGTAATAAAATGTGCGTCTACGGAGAGAGGAGGGAACAAGAGGAAGAATAAATCGAGAAAGAAAGAAGTAAAAAAAAGTTAGCTCGTCTTCACCGTGGTTTGCCCTGTCTAATGATATTCCATGCCAAACCAAACCCAAGAGGTATCAAATAAATCCCAACCAATGTCGCTTTTTGTACGTCCACCTACCTCCCTTGCACTTGTTATCCTTTCCGTTGTTTCGCCGTCCACACTTATATACCTCGACCGCTCTCCTCCCGTAAAATTAGAGAACAACGTAAGGAAGGGGCAAAAAGCGAAGGGGGGAGGTTCGTTTTCCTGATATAACACTTCCATATTCCGAAAAAAGGGAGGGTAAAAAAAGAAGATGAAGGAAAAAACAGAAAGAGAAATCCACAACATCTGTAGTGGTAGTCCAAAAAAAGAATGTATACCACGGCACTGCAGTTTGCTCCGCGGGAAACAAAGTGTGAGATGTATGAGATATACATAGTATCGGAAATCATCCAAAAAAAATACAAGTTTCAAGATTATGACAAAATGGAAAGAAAAGGGAGTGTGACGATGTCCCAGAAAAACCCAGGTTAATCGTCAATACCAAACATCCGTCGAAGAGCCGCAAACTTCTTCTTCTTCCTCGGCTCTAGAGGCGCAGCTTGGTCCTCACGGGCCTTCCGCATCGGCGGCTTCTTGCGCAGGTAACCCGGTGACGCGGGAGCGACGACTTCCTCTTCGCCTTCGACGGGGGTACTAGAAGAGACGCGATCGCTGTCCTCATCGACGTCGAATTGCTGCTGCGGAGTTGCAGTTCCAGGGAGAGATTTTGATGACTGGCCCCCGCCGAGTGATCTAGTTCCCAGGGAGTTAGAGGAGTGGTGGTGGTGATGATGATGATGATGGTGATGCCGGGAACTAGCGCTATGCGCGTGGATAGCCTCGAGCTCCGCCGCGCTGCGCTCAAGCTTGGTATCGCGCCTAGCTGCGCTATCCATCCGCTCCGGCCTCTTGATCCGCCCCGCCTGGTCCGTCTTCTTGCGCCGGAGGACAGCCATGAGGCTATGCCTCTTGTTTCGCTCGACCTTGCCTCCATTCGCCGGCGCGCCATTGGCGGATCCGGTTTGCAAAGGGGCGATGGATCCACGGCCGGATCGAGACCGTCGTAAAGATCCGGAAACGGGTTCCTCGACGCCTAGGTGATGTTCGTCCGCGGTAGGGCGAATCTCGGCCGATTGTGCAGGCTGTTCCTGGGTGACTGCTTCCTCTTCGTCGGAGCTGTCGGAAAGTTCCTCCGATACTTCCTCCACGGGCTCTCTCAGCGTGCCTCTTGACAGTGGACGGCCCTTGGCGGCTGCCGCAGCTGCAGAGGAGGCGGCAAGGGCTTTACCGTTACCAGTCTTTTGTGAGGAGCTCGAGAATCGGCGAGCGACCCAGCTATCGCTGCTGGTTCGCGGGGACTTGGTTCTAAAGGTCGGGAGGGTGACATGCTCATCCTCGTCGTCGCTCGAGTAGTCCAGTCTGCTGGAAGTCCTGCTTCCCCTATCGCCCTTCTTCTTGGACCTGCCAAAGGAGGGCAATCGAAACCGTTGCGAGATAGAGTGTACGCTACCATCGCTGGAGTCGGCACGCACCGTCGCCCGTATCATCCTCGTTTCGGCGGAGATAGGTGGGTGAGAGGGAGTAGCAACGTTGGGCGAGCTAGACCTAAACCCGAAGCTATTCCTTTTCTTTGATTCCATGCCCTCGGTTGCAGAAGGTCCCTCGGTGCCGCCTGTCCTCATAGACCTCCGGAATCCGAACACCTCCGACTGCCTCGGACGAGTAGTGCGCTGAAAGCTGCTCTCGCTGTCCATTGAACCACGCCGCTGTGCAAGAGTAAGAGGCCAGTTGCCCGGGGAATCGGACGGGATGTTCTCTTGGAGTGAGAAAGTGCGTCTCTTAGCCTGTCCCGACCTGAGCTTATTAGGGACCCTAACGCTACTTCCATCGAGCTGAAGAGAAAGGGGCCGTTCGCCCTTGGCAGCGCGGCTGGTCGTTTCCTCATGCTCTGGTATTTGCGCAAAGTTGTCCGGCCGCATCGTCTTGCGGAAACCCGTTTTCGAAGCGCCGGCGGAGGGCGTTTCAGTACGCGAGCCTGTTGGAGACTTGACTCCCCTGAGACTCTCTCGACCATGTGACTCGAGTTTTACTATAGCAGTAGACTGACTCGTCGAGGGACGAAGAGATCCTCGCATTGAGGATCGAAGAATGGGGGCTCGCTGGGGAGGAGCATCCGCAACCTTGGTCCCCGGGGGGATCTGGTAGACGCGCTCTTCAGACGAGGATTCCTTCGCCTGTGATCGTTGTTCCGATCCGCCCTTCTTCTTCTTGTGCTTCTTGGCGACAACGACCTTCTCGTCCAAATCTCCGTCCTCGCCAGCCTCCGAGAGCGCTTCCTGTTCGAGTTGTCGGCGTTTCTCGGCCGATAGGCTCCTCCAGTATGCTTTGGCATGTTCCCAGTTCACATCCCCCTGGGGTGGAGGGACCACTGTAGCCGTTGCCTGCGATGGAGGGGGTTCGCTTATTGTAGGCTGAGCCACGTCCTTTGCCACTGCAGAGGGGGGTAATACCGCAATATCGACACCAGCCTCTGACGGGACGGGGCCGTCGACAACCGCATTCAGAGACAGGAAGCCGTCACCTTCAATATCTGAGAGGTCCTCATAAGCGTCGCTGTAAATGCTAGTGCTTTCAGAGTCATCCTCAGCATTGTCTTGGGGTGGTTCTGTCGTGCTTGATACTGAGGGTATAGTGGGAGTTGTGGTTACTTTATCGGCAACTGCTGGCTGTTGTGGGGTGGCAGTGGAGGAAGAGTCGTCGGCACCAGGAAAACTTCCAGGGATGTCGACAGGCTCCACTTGCTCAGTGGATATCGGAGCAGGAGAAGAGGGAACAACAGGCTCCTCTCTTATTTGTGGGCTTGGGAGAGAAATCGCAATTTGTGGGATAGCTGGTTGAGGAGCTTTTGGAGCGCTCGATGTCGCTGGGGTTGAGCCAACGCCATGTCCATTAGCTGTAGCTGAGCCGTTCTGAGTGTGGGTAACGCTCGCAACATCGTCGGAAGGCCGAGCAGTCTCCGCCACCGCGGGGGAAGAAGTCTGCACTTGCTCCTCGGCATAACTATCCTCATCTTCGTCCTCCGAACCCTGCAAGCCGGTTGTACTACTTCCGTCGCTGAGGAAGCCATCACCCTCAACGGATGTGACCTCGGGAGGCAGGGGTTCCCGCAGGCGAGAGATGTTCGCCTCATTTTTTCGTTCGACCTCTCTAGTTAGAATCGATCCGATAGCGTGATCGTTTGAAAAGTCTGTGCTGTGCCTGAGATTCGAGACACTCGGGATGGTCGGAAGAATAGTGGGAGAACCCGAATGGGGGACATGCGAGACGGGAGGCGGCCGTACAAGGGGCCTCTCTTCGATTTCCCTAAGCTTCTTGTCCCGAATGCTACCAAAGTGCGGAAGCGGGGGTCTCGGCTTCATGACCTCGCCATCGTCCACGTCGTCCATGGATGAACCCCCTTCCCTTCTTCGAGCAAGGTTGTACCAGTGTCTCCTGGTTGTAGTCTGTGGAGAGGTGATGGGTGGTTCATCCTCCTCCTGAGGAGCAGCTTCGCCTACGACGACGGTACTCTTATCATCGAAGCTTACTCGAACAGACTTCTTGCGAGTCGGAGCTTGCTCGGATTGCCCTCCCTGATCCAAGGAAACCTCTGATCCGTTGTCGGATACGGACGAGGCACGATTAGGACTTGTAGACTGTTTAAGCGCTGGTTTTATCGGCGAGACTGATCTGGGGGGTGGTGAATGGCGCACGGGCACTGCCAGTGTCTCAGCTGAATGAGATGGTGCGATGCGTGGGCTCGTGGATGTTTCTCTAGGCTGGTCTGGAGCTGTGGTCTTGGTGTGTCCTTGTGTGGTATGAGAATCGGACTCGTGCTGTGGAGCCGCCTTGGCTCGCCGCTCACTAGTTGGAAGCTCAATGGGCACCTGAATTCGATAGTATGCTGTCATCCTAACGGGTACGGCATCAAGAATTTCAGAAGGTTTCCGTCGGTGACCCAAACTTCCACCGATCTCATGGACGACTGGAGCTTGGACTTGGTGAGCTGGCACCGCGATCTCCGTAGCCTGTTCGCGAAGAGGAAATAGCGTCGCGCGCATAGCGCCATCATCATCACCCACATGGGTGATATCCTCATCAACATGTAGCCCATGATCGATAAATTGCTGAGCGTGTGAAGGATGGACGTGCGGCTCGACCGTTATCTCGGCACCCATGTCTTCGTACATGTCTCCCGTAACTAGCTCAGGCGCATTTGATGCTCTTTTATGATCGGATGCCTTGTCGCCTTCCGGTGCGATATGTTGAGGCTCGACGACTGTCTTCGGCTCTGCACTGGCCGTCGGGATAGGTGCCGCTACCGGGTGCTTCTTCTTCTTCTTTTTCTTAGAGGCCTTCCTGCTCGGCTCTCTAAAGCCGTGTTCCCAAGCCATCAGTTCGGCTTTTGGCATCATCCGCCTCGTATTAGGATCGTAGACCATGACAGGATCAGATTCTGGGGGTGGCTGTCGTTGGTGGTGCATCGAGCGCGAGGCTGCTTGAACTGCAGATGACGGTTCGGGGGCAGCGGCGGGGGCCGGGGACAAGACCCTAGGCGACCGCGGATAAGAGAAGTTTATGGACGAACTTGAGCTGCCTGGCCGAGCTAGTCGGGTATTGATAGCCGCATCGGAGGTGCGCATCGTCGATGTGGGGTCGCAGGTAGGTGGTCCGAACCATGAGGCGTGTCCCTCTCTTAATATCTCGCTTCCCAGCTTCAGCGGTTGGGTCTGAAGGCTGACAGTCCGCCGTCTAGTTGGGCTCTTCTGTTGGATATCGGGCTTGGAGACATCCTCGGGAATGGATGGTACTGGTGGAGTTTCGTCGGGGGTGTTCGTGACGGTAGTTCGATGAGGGGACGGCGTCCGGAGGGTTCGCTCGGACATAGACCCAGTACTGGGGGATCTCTTCAGCCCGAGTCTGCTATCGCGACTCGCTGAGGATGCAACCGATGCGCTGCGGCGCAAGGTCCGCTTCGTCTGTACGCCGGCGACATTGGTGGGAGTTGCAGGACGAGCTCGAAGGGCAGCTGCCGCAGCCGCAGCGGCGGATGATAAGCTATTGCCAGACGCCTGCCGGGTGAGGGCTAAGGCAGCCGCAGAGGTCGCGTCTGGGTTCGCGTGGGCGGCGGTCAAAGGCTAGATCATTCACCGAAGGGGGTTGCCATATTAGTCCGTCGGGTCCTCACAAAGCTCGAAGAGCAGATCATCCGCCAAGAGCCGGCAAGCGAGTATTTCCGAATATGCAAGTCGCACCGGGAACACAAGCTCCCGAAGCTACACACGAGCTTTCTCGACAGCAAGAAACGACATACCTGATTCGAAGGGCGATGTCTCCGAGAGCTTGTCATTATTTCACTTTCGCTCCTCGAGGGGCGCACGACCAGCCGGGCGGCGAATATTGGGCGATTTCATCAGGGTTGGAAGCTGAGAGGCATGGGGTAGGAGCGATAGCAAGGGTGATCAGTGGATTAAATAGCGGTCAAACGTCGAGATGGGTCGAGAAAAAGGAAAGGCGAACGACGACGAGATGCGGCATGGACTTGGACTGGACTGGAGAGGGCATGACGGTGACCCAATGGGCGATTGACCATCATCGAGCATTCGACTTTTACCTTTGTTAGTCAGAAAACTGGTTGGCGATGCCTGATCACCACAGAGGATTGTTGCCAAGTACCCGGTACTTCTGCAGTGGGATGCAGGGCCAGCTTTCCAAGTATTCCGGGCGCGAATACTTCGTAGCTGCTCAAGCATTTGAACCACTGTCCAGTTTGCAATGCAGGAGGGGCCAATTGTTCCCTGAAATTACCTGTGGTCTACAGCTCCCATCTCCTTGTGGGAAATACTCAATACGAAACACTTAAATGATAGACACAAATGGCAGGGGACCGGGGATGTGAAACCTGGCCTCAGCTGGTTTTCAAACATGATTCCAAGTCACCTCTTGACAGCAAAAGTATCGTGTACCGAGTACTTTGAGCCCCATGCCTGACCACACCCTCCAGTGCCGCCATGCTTGCGCTGTCTCTCTCTCAATCGTCATCTCCGGTCGTGTCGTCGCGAACTTAACGTACCTTTGTACTCTCTTAGCTTCAGATTTAAACTCGAGGCTATCTCCCATCTGGCTACTTTAGCGACCACGTAGCTGGAGGACGAGACCACGCGCGGCAAGATAACCAACTCCATTTGGGAAGCTATTGGGCATCTAGAGTTTGTCCTCCTTGGCGCATCTCACCATCTCCATAAAACCGGGAGTATTATCAGACTTGTATTTTCGAGCCTGGAAGGGCTTTTGTCTGAAATATGTGGGGATATCGATCGATCCCCTGCAAGAACGGGTGGACCTAAAGATCGCCCACCGACGCAACGAATACAGGCCGTCTCAACATCGTTGCATTCGTGTCGGTTCTAGTGGAGCGGCTCGCCATGGAGCTGCCTTCGGGTGTTTCTTTGCTTCCATCGATTAATCAAACATCATCGACAATTGTAGTGTCAAAGGGCTCTATGCCTAGGATATTAGCCTACAGTTGTACTTTCACAGCTGAGAGACCATTGTATTGTACCATGACAATTGTGCCATTACGTCACCTACTACGAAGTATCTCCTTTCAGCTTCACTAGAACGATCGTAGCGCCATCTTCAGGGTTAATGAAGTGGATTGTGGATTGTCGGAACTAGGCTAGGTCGGCCATCATATGAGAGGCAGTCGGGTTAAGTGCTAAGGGAAAACCGTAGAATAGAAACTGACCGTCACACGGCACAGATCTAAAAAAAGGAAAATACCAAGGCCAATCTCAACACGCAGCCAAACATCCCGCCCTAACTAACGAACACGCTGATGGGCCTTTGAGTGAAGAGTGCCGAATATCGAGCGCGAGGCAAGTCTAGCTCGTCGCCACGCACGCTAGTCGAGGCCCCAATATCGATTCTAATCATTCACGTGTATAATGCGCCACGATTATGCCCAGAAATTCCAGGCGGAGGCGCATAGCGCGATAAATGAGAAACCGAAACCGCTCGAATGCGACAGTGTCAAGAGGAATATACCCAGGCGTCATGGATATCCAAGTAACAGTCGCAGGTCTGCATTCGCTTGGACGGGCTTGCCTTGTGAAGTGCGATTCGAGGCGCAGGTAGCTCAATGCTATTTGACAAGCCCATGAGCTTCAGCTCTGCCTCTCGCCAGACTGTCAGCATCGCCGTCTCCTCCGCCGCCATTGCTTCTATGGTAATTATGGCTGATGTGGCCCGTATTGCCGACATCGCCTTCGACAGAAGCCAGATCACCCTCATCCACATCATCGATATGATTGAAGGATTCATCTGCGTACTCTTCGGAAGTACCGTCATCCTCGTCTGACCCTAGATCCCCATGAACGCCGCCGTGGGCATCGTGCTCGGGGATGTCATGATGGGACTTCGTCGCGTTCCCAGCCTTGCCGCCGGTACTCTTCGGTTGCTTCTTACTCTTGCGGCTACGCGCTTTCACCTGTTCCAGGCGGCGTTTCTTGTTCATCTCGGCAATGCGTTCTCGTCGCTCTCGTTCTTCGTATGCTCGGACCAAACCGGATGGCTTCCCCCAGATCCTCTCGTAGATACAAAAGTCGCACACCCATTCCTCTTCAGGGGGAACGGGGTTTCTTCGCCGATTTTCTTGGGCCTTAGCCCTGCGTTGTCTAGCTTGTTCCTCGAGTTCTCGATCGATGCTCTTTCGGTTCTTCTTCTGCCGCGCACCCGAAGACTGGCCCGGGCCCTTGAGCCCGTCATGGTGGCCCGGTGGTGACTCGTTCAAGGAGCCCATGCCATGTGCCATACTGGACTGTTTGGAACTCGGCATATACCCGGGCGGTGGAAGTCCGGATCCGACGAGATCACCTCGATAAGTGCCGGGGACTTGGGATTCGCAAGTGAATGTAAACTGGGTGGATGCGGGGGTGGAACGCACCACCGAGGGGTTCTGAAGCAGGCTAATGTTTTCTTGTCCCTGGTCAGCAGGTGTCTTGCTTGCCTTTGCTATGGCAGATGAGATGATGCCTCGCTCTGGGGCGTCAGCTGGTAATGTGGGAGAAAATTAGCACTACCCAAAGAACATCAAGGTCTAGCAAAGACGGTCTAGGGTACCGTGGAGGCAAATGCTACCTGAAATGTCGAGGGTAGGGATATTATCAATGACGGCCGCTTGGCGTGGAGAGTAACGAGAAGTGGGGCATGAGTATTAGGCCTGATGTAGTAACGAGGGATGTTTCGTAGCTTCATCACGAGGATCGAGTGTGGAAATAAAAAGGGAGATAGGTGAAGCCAACAGGTTTTCTCTTCCAGGTAGGTTAATAGCTCAGCTAGAGCTTTGGGAAATCGGAGACAAAGAACCTGGTCGGGTTTGCCGTCATCCATGAACAGACAAAATTGGCTGAGAACGGAGAGTTCGGGACGACTAGAAAAAGAAAAGAAGGAAACGCAAGCACTTACCAGAGGTAGAAGCCCATTGCCCAGCAGGACGGGGCTTGGCGTTTCGATCAGTCCAGTTGCTGGCATTGGAGAGAGTCCTGAGAGGACTCCTTCCGTTCCTCACTCGACCAAACATACCCCGGCCTGCCCCAGAGATGCCCTTGTTGTTTGCAGACGAGCCATGCAAAGCTCCATATTGCGAATTGCCCAAAGTATCGTTTTGCATATGTACAGCAGCAAGCCCTGCCGATATTGGGACCGCGCTACCATCGGATGTTGAGTGGGAACTGCCGAGCGAAGAATCGCCCGCGGTCGGTATTTTCCGCTTCTTCTTGTTGTTCGTGTTCTCATACGACTCATATCCATCTGTCGAAACATCTGTTGACGGAAGCATCGAGTTCGGATGACGAGCTTGGTCTATCTGCGGCGTCTGCCGTGGGCCAGACCGGTTGGACAAGATCTCGGGTGGTGATCTGGGGACCATCGCACTCCTCAGGCCTTGACGATCGGTAGGTTCGACACCGGCCCCATTCCGGGATGCGCCGCCGCCGCCTGCTCCAACGAATTGACGGACCTCATCGCTTGATGTACTACCGTCGGCCGTATTGCGCGAGTGCGGCACCTCTTCTCTATGATATCCGTCCTCTGCGATGTCGGTGGGGTATGCTGGATAGAAGATAGAAGGAATCCGCGTAGATGGAGGATACTTAATCGACTCTGCCACCTCGGGGGAAAGACGTTCCCTTAGTCGACGCTTTGGCAGCGGACGTATCGGTCGGTTAGGATAGAGGTTGGAGAACGAAAGAGCTTCCGTTGACGCAGCCATGTCTGGATCATACGCTAGATAGGCGTAAAGAATAGGATATTAGCATCAGTCTTCCCACAGTAAGACGACGGAGGTGAAGCAAGGCGTCATGGCCAAGTTTGCCCCCTCGGGGCTGGTGCCAACTTTGTTGGGGGGGAGAGATGTGGCCTAAGGGGGAGAGGTGGACTGAGCCAGACGTACCCATAGTCATGCATGTCGCCAGAGCCAGGTCTCGATCACAGATTCAGGCAGGCGTGGGATCTGGGATCTGCCAAGGAGCGTCGTCGCGATGGTTTACAGGCGTTCCGTAGCTTCAACCAAGCACTCAGCTCCAGGAACATGTGGTCGTGGACGTCTCGTTTGGGGTTCTACGGCCAGGTATCAGAAAGCGGAAAGGAACAAAGAGTCATCCGAGTTGGATGAATAATGCTCATCAAGCCTGGAGGCGGCAGCTCAAGCGAGGGGCTCCCCTATTAAGGAATCGTAAAACGTGGGGGGACACTACAACTCAAGAACTAACCGTAGGCTTCGTCCGGGCAAAATGCCCCGGTGGTGCAGACTTGGACGCTGATAACTTTGCGAAGGGTTCAACGGCTGGAATGATGGTCTTGGTTGGTGACAGGTTGGGAAATTGGGTAATGGCCTTCGGCACTTTCCACCTCTGGAGTAAGGAGAGAGGCTACCGCACCAGGGTTTGGGGTTACAGGACGGGACGTCGGGCAGGGAAATCGCGGGCTCGAATGGATGCTTCGTATCGACAAACGCCTGGATATCGCCTTCCGCAAAAATTCGAGGATTGTAAGATGGTTGAAACGGGTTTGATAGAGCGTCGTTAGTAGGCAATGAGCAGAAAGTTTATTAGGAGTCGTGGTTAATAGTGGTGGTGTGTGCTCATGACCAGAGACAAAGACCCTCTCCCTGGACTGTTGTCGCCAACAGAATCCGAGTGTTCAAATTGTTGCAATTATGCACCTGAAGGTACATGGATACATGGATACAAGGATCAATTGATGCCAGGTCCCACTGTTAACGAACTGTTACATAATCCAGAGTTCGTTGAAAATCAATTTCCTCTGTGTGGACTGGATCTGCGTCCATGGTACCCTTGGTCGCCACAGTGTCAACTGAAAATCAGAGTAAAGCCGAATTTTCTCCAGGTCGCTCAATGGGCCAATGAGAGACGTGGAAACTCGCCTTCAGGAGCAGCAACAGTGGTCCCGCAGGAATCTTTTCAGTGGTGAATGGAGTGCTATCAGCACTGTACGGCTCAGAGCTCGCCAGCTCGCGGTTGACTCGCTCCTAATCACAGGAAGGCGCTCTAGGTCTTAAGTATATTTCACATAACACGGGTCAATGTACCTATGTACCTGCTCTAGGTGCCAAGCCAGGCTAGCTCTCCAGTTTCCCCCAGTGAGAAGGTGCCCAGCAGTGGACTGTGGACGAGGGCAGGCGCTTTTTTTTGGTCCCCGAGAAGTAACGGGTCCCGTCCCATCTTTGGAGACGAGCAGCACCACACACTACCGCCGCCGCCCTCCTCCTCTCCACCACTTTTTCCCACTTCACCCACCTTGAATCTATTCCCGCCGACCATTTTGTTTTTCGTTTCCGTGGCATGAGTGCATTCCCAGTCCTAGCACCGGTCATGATAAGCTGTTTCTCATCGCCCACACTTCACCGAAGCGCTCCATTCCACCTGTCGCAAAACTGCCCACCTCGACGAGACAGCAAGACGTGACCCGAGTCCCCATTCCCCTTCCACCATCCCACCAACATCCTCCACCCAAAATACACCCATCGCCATACTCAATTCTGCCCTTCTGGCCTTGATATCGCGTCTGTCGAGTGGAGCCATCAATTACCACTGAGCATTTCGAAGGACCTGGCACGTTCGCGTCTGTCCTCTTCCCCGTTGTCTCTCTTGCTTTTCCCCTCCCCACTCCACGTCAATGGCACCACCATCCCCCAGACGATCCTCCAGAGCCCGCACAAGCAATTCACAGTCACAGCAATCCTCCTCAGCATCATCTACGACCTCTGGTCGTATCGAACGCAATACGAGATCCGGAAACAAGCCCTCCTCAGGCAAATCGACCCCGAGCGCATCCCTGTCCTCAGAACCGCCCGAAGACCTTGACGACACCCACCTGCTCCGCCGCCGACGACGCGGCTACGACGAAGATCGAGATAAACTATTGAGGCAAGACTCTCTAGAAATGGCCAACGGAAGCGATGACATTCAAGAGGATGACGAGGCCGTCCGGTGTATTTGCGGGTTCGACGACTACCCCGGCCCACCACCACTCGACCCCGAAGCCAAACAGGCGAGAGACGCCCCAGACTCTATAATATTGTCCGCTCTCGATGTCACAGACGACATCTCTGGCTTCTATGTGCAATGCGATATCTGCAAGGTATGGCAGCACGGAGCCTGTGTCGGAATCATGACAGAGGAGAGCTCCCCGGACGAATACTTTTGCGAAAAGTGTCGGAAAGACCTCCACAAAATTCACAAGGCCAGCAATGGGTAAGCATGGTTTTAATCCGCATCTGATTGTTTTTTTATTTCTCCGAGGCGTCGCGCCGAGGTCGCGGCAGCAGTGATCCCCAGGAGCTGAAAAACAATGAGCCCTGCCTGACTTCGCCGACACCCCCGAGCTTACTACAATTTGATTCTCTGCGTCTTATTATTACAAGAGTGGCTAACATGCTTGTCTGACTTGAAACAGCCAGCGATATTCGACCTACCTACCTCTCCACCGAGCAACGCGAGCCTCCCGATCTGCCTCGATCGCCAAAGAGGGTGCCCGCTCCCCGAAAACCGGGGCTGGCAAAGCCGAACGGACATCCTCAACTTCCCAGACCTCGAAGCGACGCTCCACAATGAACAGCCGCGAGGCCGCATATGATGAAGAAGACCAATTGCGCCGTGCTATCGAGGCGAGCAAGGAGTTGGTGGTTGTACAGGATGAGACCTCCACGAGACGCAACAAGCGTGGCCGAAGCGATAGCGAAGAGTACGTAAACCCAGTTCTCAAACTACGTGACAGCACTGGAAGAGATGTGGCGGATATGACTAACGGGACATCTCTGTTTTCCAGGAACTCCACGAGCGTCAAAAGGCAGCGAACCAGCTCGCGGTCGCCATCGCCCTCTTCCGATCCCCCGAAGAGCGACATTCAGGATGATTCAGACGACGGCGCAGTCACAAGGAACGGCTCCTCCAAAAAGGCCCGCAGCTCCCGCTCACAAAAGGAAAAATCCGAACGGGAAGAGCGAGAGCGGCTCCGACAAGAAGCGGCAAACAAGAGGAAAGGTCGGGCAGACCGTAGGCGTGGCGAAGGCGCCGCAGCGGCGGTCCCCGAGAAGGAGTCAAGCGCTCAACCAGATGTCGATTCCGACCCCTCAGAGGAAATGCCGCTGGCAGCCACTCGCGCAGCGAGTAGCAAGCCAGCCGAGGTCCAGCCAAGCGTCGAACCGCCCGCCCCGACACAACCTGCCCCCGACACTCCACCGCCCGGAAATCCGCCGCCCACCACCACTAGCACACACAAGAAGAGCGCGAGGAGTACGCATAAGAAGACGAAGGGGCGTAACCAATACACGAAAGACCGAGACAATGACACTGACCGGTCGCCTGTACGATCAATGTCTCGAGATACCCCAAGGCATGACGAACCGAGTAACGGCGGCCATAAGACAGACCGACATAGTTCCAAGTCCAAGTCTGGTCATCACAGCAAGATTTCTCTCAATGAGCTCAAACGACGGTCGGCAGCCTTCTTGGACTTTATTGCAAAGACCCAGGTAGAGCTCGCGTCGGAAGACCTTACCGAGTTCAAGCTGGCTGTGGGCAATACAGAGCCGCAAGACAAGCGAAACGGCATGCCACAGATACAAATCAACGGCGGTTCGAGCTCGGCTGTCGTTAACTCAGAGGAACCTGCAGCGTCACCGGCGTCGCAGGCCTCGACATCGAAGGGCTTCAAAGAGCTGAACTGCGTGGAGATGATGGACTTGCTCACAAGGGATCTCGTGAAGTGGCAAAACAGATACACATCATGACGCGTCTCTTGGGCTGTTCACCTTTCCTTGCTGTTTTCATAAGGGGCGGACCGGCATGATGATTTGTATCGGCGCATTGGGTATATGTGGTGTTGCTAGCCCGTGGTTTTTTCTCTCATGGTTATCGGTTCAAGGCAAAAACAGGTGTTCTTTCTCTTTTTTTTTTTTTCCCTTTTGTCTTGTGGGAATTCAGTCGGCTATATTGATGTTTCTATCTTACCTTCAACGGCCCTTGGCTTTTTCTTTTTTTGGTCATATCCTATACTCTATTCATCCCTTCATGGGCAGATCAGGGGCAACGAGGTGGCAGAATGCATGACCAGTACACAGTTCCTTTGTTTTCTTTTCTTGACAGTATGATATCCTAGCACCCGCCGGGGGTCGGTCGGTAGGCTTTTTTCTTTTTTGTCTCTCACGGGATAAGTTTAGATGTTTTGAGCTTTGCTCTTTGCTGCTCACTTTTGTTTGCTGGGTTTCCTGGGAGCATAATAATGGGTGTGGTTTTCATGCGATTGCATTTCATTCTAAGTCTAGTGTACAAAACTGAAAAAACTCGCCCAATGGTATCACAGTTTATATGGTTACAAGGTTCATTTCTCTCCTTCAATTTTTTCTCTAACTCATCCGTTTCGTCTCTTCTCTTCCGCCCTCTGCTTCCGCGCTTCTTTCTCCCTCTTACGAGCCTGGTTCATACTCAACGTCGTAGTATTAAGTTCCGCCTTCTTCTCCGCGATCGCCTCGGGCGAGACATCGTCAAGAATAAACCTCCCCAGGTGCCCGTTCCGCCACTGCTCTATGATCCACATGGCGGCCTGTATATCGAAGCCCATGCGCGATTTGGCGTGCTTCCCCGTGCGCTTGGCGACGCCCGTGAGGAACTGGCTGACGTCGTTGGTCGGTTCGGAGTACTTTTCGTACAGGGCCGGGTTGACCAGGTTCAGCTTGTAGAGGAGGTAATCGGCGACGATCTCGTGGGGCACGAGGTTGTCCTTGATGCCGTGTACGAGGGCCAGCTTGAGCATGTTCTCGGCCGAAGACACGTAGGGCATGAAGACTCCAGGTGTATCGACGATGAAGACGCCCTCGCCGAGGGTCTCGTCGGGGTTATCCTTGCCGCCTAGGATGCGCACCGGCGTGCTCAGTTTCCGCGTCACGCCGGGGTGGTTCCCCGTGATGGCGACTTTGGTCTTCGTCTTCATCCCTTCCTTCCTTAGGGCGTTTAGCAGTGTGCTCTTGCCCACGTTGGGCATGCCGACGACGAAGGTCCTCAGGCCCGTAAGCGCATCGTATTCGCGCGCGACGTCCCGGATCTCCCGCAACAGCTCATGTTTCGTGTTTCCTTTGCCAACGAATATCGCGCTCTCGCCGGGCCGAGTCCTGTGCAGCTCCTTAAGAGCCCTCTTCACCTGCGCGCCCCGCCCTGTCTCGTCTGTGCCGAGATCGGTCTTGGTATACACGACCAGCCGGCGCGGGCCCGTAAGCGTGCGCTCGAGAAGCGGGTTCCACGAGGTCAGAGGTACGCGGAAGTCGCGGCATTCGAGGACGAGGCCTATGGAGGAGAGTTTGGTGGAGATGGCGCGGAGGCCGGCGGCGTGGTGGCCTAGGTAGTAGGAGCGCGGGATGGAGGCGGGGACGTCGTAGGTTGCTCGCGGGGTGAAGGGGTGGGTTACGGGCGGGGTGATGGCGGAAGGAGGGGGTTGGGAGGCGCTACGCGCGGCGGTTT
This sequence comes from Scedosporium dehoogii, assembly GCA_002812735.1. Taxonomy (NCBI): domain Eukaryota; kingdom Fungi; phylum Ascomycota; class Sordariomycetes; order Microascales; family Microascaceae; genus Scedosporium; species Scedosporium dehoogii. The sequence goes on from PGIR01000138.1 coordinate 53,670, forward strand.
GGAAGGGTCGGGTCCATTGTTTGGACATTGGGGGTGGTGGGTGGTCTCATCTACAGGATGAGCCGGGTGAGCTTTTCAGTGCTGTGGAGCACATGAATGTTCGTTCCTGAAGCTGCTGGGATGGGAAATTTTACTGGTGGCAGCCTCGTTTTCGCACGTGATGAGACACCTCTGACTTGACCAATAATCAAAGGGTTTGTCTCGCCTCATACGTCATCTAATTGATGTTCCTGGAACTGGCCAATGAGAGATTGGGAGAAGACTATCCCTGCATTTTTCTCCAATTCATTCGTCAGCCTTGAGGAACGGAGGAGGGGTAGCTCTGGTGGTGGGTCGATTTGATTTGCTTGTACTGGGTACCTCGGTACTTCTGACAACATCAAGGTGAACGCAGTCTGCACGTGTGGGATACGCAAGTACATCTCTTTCCGATGCCATCAACTCACTTACACGGGCCAGGACTCCGAGAAGAGTCTAGAAAATAAAGGGGGGGTGGAGGAAAAGAAAGAAAAATATGAGAGGCGAATGATATCGTAGAGTTCGCAGACTAACAATGAGCTTAAGATGATCGTCATACTCTCTCATTCCAGGCTGCTCCTAGATGCTATGCCTGGTTCTCCCAGCCCAGCTCTCCCTCGAAGCCCGCCCACTCCTCCTCCTCTCACCGAGCTCATCACTCTCGTCACGAGACAAGTTCCGCAGCCTCCTAACCTCTTCCCTCAAAGTCTCGATGACCGCGTCTTTTCCTCGAGCCTCCTCCCGCTCGCTCTCCAGGTCACTGTCGTCTTTCTCACTAAAATCACTCGTGCTTAACATGGCCTCGATCTCGATGCTTCTCTTTCTCGTCCGGTCGATGGCCCGTTTATGAATTCTTTTCATCCTTCCGTGCCCTCTTCCAATCCTCAGCCTCTCTTTTCTCTCCGTCCTAACACGCCCACTCCGAGGCTCTCGCCTTCTGAAGGTTGCCTTCCGCACCGGTCTCGGCCGTCGCACTTCCTCGTCATCCCCTTCATACACATCCTCGTCCGAACCCTCGCTAAATCTACCGCCTCTATCTCGCATGTAGTAATTGTTCTGGACATATTTCTTGGCCCTTCTTCTCCCTCTCCTGCTCCTCGGCCAACTCTTCCCTCGTCGACGCCACCATTTCCACCATGCCGATGAATCTTCACAACAGCATTCGGCCGACCTGTTCCAGCCGCATTTCCACCATGGGCGCTTCTTCCAGGGACGTAAATCTATGTAGAACTGATTGGCGTAGTGGCCACCTGGTTGGCCCATTCCATGCGCAGTCTATAGCTCTGTTTTAGCAAAAGAACACACTTACCTCCTGCTTATTTTGATTTCTCGGAGCTGGAAGAAACGTCCAACTTACACGATCAAGCCCACACCTAGTAGGCATACCAGCGCCACAACATCCCCCATCACAGTAGTCCGCCGCTCCATGCCCGCAGCAGTCCTCTCCACCACCCCCGAACCATCTCGACAGCCCACGGCATCTGTTGGTAGTCTTGTTCGTGCAGCACCACCGACATTCAAACTCCTCGTGGGACCCGGCGCAACTGAAAGAACTGGCCGAGGAAAGTGAGGACTCGTATTCGGACGCCGACGCTACGGGCACGTCTGGGAGGAAAACTAGATCACCCATAATTGGTTTCGAAGAGGGATGGCTTTTGGTTTGGTGTTCAGTCGGGGTGGGTCGTAGCCTCAACGGGCGTGTGTATCAGGACAGCTCCCTTTGTTGTCGCCAACGCGCAGGTAAGAGAGTTGGTGGACATTTCAGAGTACTCGGCCATGGCCGAAGGAAGAGGGAGGGGATTCTCCAGTATATGCAACCGAATTCGAGCCCTCCTTCATGGGATGTTTGTCCTTCATGCGTAAACACATCCTTTGTGCGACGTGGAAGAGAGCCCGCCAACCCGTCTCAAGCCAACCATTTTCCTCCTATCCACCAAGTCCACGAGTCCCTCTTTGTCTCGATTTCTGACGTACTGTTGCGGTGAGGTGGTACTACCAGAGCCTCATAACAAGAACGGCAAACAACATCTTGGATAAATGCAGTGTGCTCATTACTACATGGCCCCATGATACTTCATACTCATGCTGCCAAAACAATAAAAAACAAGATAACCATATTCCAGTCGCACCAAGAAACCATGTTAACCCAATTAAGTCCTTCGAAAAACAGAAAAAGAAAAAAGCAATACAGAAAAATGCCAGAACGCATGCTCGCCTTTCGCCATCATCTTCCCATCCGTACCCGCACACCGCCTAAATCCCACTGTCGTACACAATAAAAAAAAAACTCCATATGCAACTTCCCTTCCCCTCTTACAAGAAGCCCTTCGTCATGCTCGGAACACGACTAATGCTCGACTTCCGCCTGGGCACCTCGATCTCGCTCTCATCCTCACACGTCACACCCAGTGACGACCTCCACGTCCCCGAAGTGCCTGTTCGGCCGATGCTTCCCATAGATGAACCCTTCTCCATCCTAAGAGACTTCCATCCTTCAAGCTCGTGCTCAAGCCTTAGGCACTTCTCCCGCTCCTCGCGTAGCTCCCTATCTGCCCGCCGCGCCGACAACTGACTCGTAGACTCTGACGCCTGGAGCTCGTCAATGGTCTGGAGAAGTTTGGTGACCTTTTCCTGGAACCGTGCCACGTCGTCGGCTAGGTGCGCGTTTTGCTTGTCCTTGCGCTCGATCTGACTTTGGAGGTCCTTGACGACTCGGTCAACGTTTCGGACCGAGCGCTGGGACTTAGTTCGTTCTTCTTCTTGAGTCTCGAGTTGATTTTCAAGCTGTTACGAAAAAGTTGTTAGTAGTGTAAAGTAAAATCATGAACTGTGAAAGCGGAAAAAAGCACATACCTCTTGAATACGTTTGTGAAGGAATTTGATGTCCTGGCTAGCACTAGAGTATCCCTTCGTTTCGAGGTCGACGAGCTTGACTTGAACCTCGTTGAGGGCCTTCTCGAGTGCAGCCTTATCCTTCTGGAGTTGCGCGCTCAGCTCCCTCTCCACGAGCGCATCCTTCTGGATTTCTGCAGAAAGAGCCTCGGATCGCCTCATCTTTTCTACCGCGGCCAAAGCAATATCCTCCTGCTGCGCGAGCTTCGACTTCAAGTCCAGAATTTCCTTGTCCATATTGGCCGCATCGCGCAGGGACGGGTTCTCTCCCCTGGTGAGATCGTCCAGCCCGGACATGGCTTCCTCGAGGCGAATCTCAATGCTGCGCTTCTCCCTGAGAAGCGCGTCGCGCTCGGCGGTAACGTCGTCGACTGAGCTACGGAGGTTGCGCACTTGAGACAGGAGCGAGACAATCTTGCCCTGAGCTTCTTTGTGGGCGTCGACAGCTTCATCCCGCGAGGATACCACATCGGCGAGCGCCGTTTCGAGTCGAGATTTTTCCTTAGACCAAGTAGAGCTATTGAGAACTTCATCGTCCCACTTAGATCTCAGATCGTCGAGCTCTTCTCGAAGTCTCACAATCTCGGCTTGCTTGAATAGCTTCTCCTCCCTAGCGAGGTCGAGCTCCTTGGTCAGCGTTGCGAACTCGGCCTGGTACTTCTTACGCGTCTGCTCCATGCTCGATTCCTTGTCCTCAATGTCCATTGCGCGTTGGTTTCGGTAGTCCTCCAACTCGTGCTGAAGACGCTTCTTCGACTGTAGGGCGGCTTCGAGGTCGGTCGAGACGTCCTCAAACTTCTCTTCCAGTTTCTGGTTCCGGCGCTGAAGATCTTCGATCGAGGCATCCATCTTCTTCCTCTCCGCCATGATTTCGGCGCAAGTGTCTTCCGCTTCCTTCGCCTGAGCCTTGGCAAACTGCTCAGCGCGGCTCGCCTTGAGAACCGCGATCTCAGCTTGCTCAAGCTTGTTGAAGTACTCATTCGCACGGCTCTTGTAGAGATTCAAGCTGGATGTCACGTCGGCGAGCTTAGACGTCTCGGCATCCAGTCTGATCTGGAGATCAGCAAACTCTTGAAGGAGCTGATTACGACTCGCCGCCTCCTGTTCCCTCGCCAATGACATCTCCTCGAGGTCAGATCTAGCATCACGCAGCTCAACCTCGGCCTTGGCTCGCTCATGTCTGGTTTTCTCGAATTGTGCCTTGATGTCTGAGAGTTCTGCCACGGCGTCCTTATGGCTGGCAATGAGCGACTTCCTCGACTCCTCTTGACTATTAAGTGCATCGAGAATCTCTTCATGAGAGCGAGTTTGGAGATCACGCAGAGAGAGTTCGCCGGACCTGATGCTTCGCTCCAATGCGGACACCTTCTTAGCAGAGTCATCGAGCATTTCCTGGAGGCGGCTGTTGGCTTGCTCAAGTTTCTGCATTCTACGGATTGATGGACTTTCATCGAGGATGCTATCTGGCCCTGGAGTCATCCTATCCAGCTGACTCTGGAGGTGTCGGTTCTGCATCTGTGCTAGCTGAAGCTGGTTCTGGAGCTCCTCAACATCAGCCTTGAGGTCCATGCGGTTGTTGAAGCTTAGGATATCGGCCGTACGATCTGATCTAATAGAATCCTGAAGATCAGCATCATTGAGACCGAGTTTCCTATTCGGAGTTGAGACATTAGAGAAGCGACGGCCGTGGAGCTTAGAGTGCCTCTGAGTCGGCGATCGATTAAACGGCGCCTCATTGAGGGGAATCTCCTCCAGTCTAGGTCGACTGGGAGACTCGCTAGCCCGAGAGGCGCGGAGGTCCGCCAGCTGGTTCTCTGCGCTTGATCGTGCTGCTGTTTGTACCCTAAGGTTTTGCTGGAGTTCTTCAATCTTACGGATCAGGTCGAAATTTTTCGCGAGGTATCTATCCGCAGCGGCGCCGTTCGTTTGCGGTGGAATGAGGTTTGCCGCTGGGTCGAGAGTTTTGAGGACACTAAGCATCTGGTCGCGAAGGTCTTGCAATTCCTGGTCGCGAGAATCAAGCGTAGCCTGAAGCGTGCGCACCGTTCCTTGGGCCTGTGTGCGGAGCTGCCTCTCGGACTCAATGGTGCGGTTGGCCTCCGCAAGTTGAACTGTGAAGTTGGACGACATCTTTTCCGCGTTCCGACTTGCCTTCAGCTCGCGGGCCACCTCATGGTTAAGATCTTCGAGGTTAAGCAGGAGCTTTTCAACCTTCTTCTCCAGCCCTGCAACGCTAAGCTGAGATTCCTCGAGTTGCTTATGAAGCTTATTATTTTGCTCCTCGAGCCTAGCCTTTTCTCTTTGCATCGACATAGCTTGGTTACGAGAGGCTTCGTTCGCCCGGGAGGTAGACCTGGCAATTTCCAAACCCTTGTGCTGCAGCTTGTTGAGGAGGGCACGGTTATCATTCTCCGACGCTGCGAGGCGACTCTTGACTGTGGCCAGTTCTCGTTCCAGTCTTTCCTTGGCTTGGTCGTTCTTCAAGCCAAAGTTGCCAGACTCAAGGATGAGTTTGTTTAGATCCTCGATCTTCTGGTTCAAGTTGGCACACTCGACCTCAAACCACTGAAGGCGCTCATGAGCAGCATCAAGGTCCTTCATCAAACTAGCTTCCCGGTCGCGGGCGACCTTGCTGGCCATCTTTTCACCGGCGACTTCAGCCTCGATCCTTGCCTCCTCCGCCTGGGCCTTCGCCGCTCGGAGGCGCCGAATTTCATCACGCGCCTCGTCTCGCTCCTTTTCCGCTGTCGCGCGCGCCTCCATGGTTCGGCGTAAGGTGTCTTGCTGGACGTAAAGCTCCTTTTCGATGATAATCTTGGACTCATTAAGTCTGTCATACTCCTCCTTGAGAGTTTCGTACTTGTGCTCGCCGAGGAGAAGAACGTCATCTCGGGATTGTCGTTCTCTGCTGAGGTCCATTTGAGTCTTGTAGAGCTCCTCCTTTAGGTCCTTAATTTGATCCTCTAGAAGTTTGCGGTTCTGGTCTGCTTGCGCGTCCTCGGATAGGCGTGCCTGCAGCAGGTTCCTCGCGTCTTCAGCCTCCCGTTGTAGTTGAGACTGTTGAGACTTCATCGCGGTAATCTCGGCATGAATCTCCCGCATCCGATTTGTCGCTGTTTGCTTCTCCTCGACTAAGGCAGCCCTTTGCGCTTCAAAGTCGCGTCGCTCCATCTCATATTTCTTGTTGTCGCTTCGGAGCAAGGCCAACTCGCTTTCCTTCTTCCGGACCAAATCCTCGTAATCTGTTGAAGTCTTAGACAACTGGGAAAGCTGTTGTTGAACGTCTCGGTTCTCCCGAGTAAGGTGCTGCTCCCTAAGTTTTGAGGACTGGAGCTCCTTCTGGGCGGTGTGGAGCTTGATTTCTAGATCTTGATCAGCCTTAAGAAGCCTGCTCTCAAGATCCTTCGTCTTTCTATCTTTCATCGCTAGCTGGCTCTGAAGCATCTTAATCTCCTCCTCTAGGATTGCCTCTTGCTCGCTTCGCTGAGACTGCTTCTGTGAGATGTCTTCAATCGCCGCTTCAAGGTCGGCAACCTTTTGGGCAAGCATCTGTTTTTCATCCTCGAGGCGGGCAATGAGACCAGCAGCTTGCTCCAGCTGGGATCGATATTTCTCAACCTCCACCTCCGCTTGCTTCTTGGCTGCTAGTAGATCATCCAATTGGTCCTCAAGCCTTTCCTGGTCGTCAAGAGCACCAGCCAGCTTATCCTCAAGCTCCGCCTCACGCAACTGCAAGCGTTTGAAAATCTCCTCTTTGTCTAGGGCGAGTGCTCGCTCGCTTTCTAGGGTTTGCTGAATGCGCATCATTTCGGCATGTGTATTGCGCCTATCCTCCTCAAGCTTTTGCCTCGACTCCGCCTCCGTCAAGATTTTCTCGTTCAGCTGACGTATCATTTCATCCCGCTTCTTGACTTCCGTTGCCGACCTGGTGTTACCAAGTAGCGGCTTCATCTTGACAAGGAGCTGCCACCAAGGATTGTCCACCAGGTCTAAATAGACTCGGAAGTTGGATTGAATGATCCGCGTGGCTTCCGCCCTGAAGAGTCTCTTATAGGCGATACGTCTTCGTACGTATCCTCGAGCCACCGCCTGGAAGCGAGTCATAAGTTCCGTGATCAAGGTGTCACGCTTCTCTTCGAGTTCAGCGAGAACACCGGCGCGGAAAAAGACTTTGGTCAACCCCACACGGAAGAGGGTCCTATCCAGGCCCAGCTTGTCTAGCATGATCGCCACGGCGGATTGACCTTCCAGGTATCCCTTCGGCATGTCACGGCAGAGGACTTCATACCGCTGTCGAAATTCTGCAAAGGCAAGGCGATTGGGGAAACCAGTACGGGCAATTCGGATACCCTCTAGGACACCATTACACCGGAGCTGATCAAGAACAAGCAAGTTGTTGAATTGCTTCGGTCTCTTCTTATGATTAGGGAGGATACAACGAACAAAGTGGGGGTGAGTCGAATGAAGTTGAGCCATGAGACTATGTAGCTGCTCCTTGTGGCGTTGGGCAACGGTCCTGAAGAGACCCTTCTTGACCCGGCTTCTAGCGCCTCCATGTTCATCATCGGGATCCGCGCAATCGGCGAAGAGATTTGCGACATGGGCGTTACTCGAGGCAGCGAGCAGGCGCGTGATATTATCATTAAGAGGGTCTTTGTTCTTTTCCAACCAGCCCTCAGTGGAGTACTCAACCTCGGAAGCATAATGGGTGAGGACGAAGCCTTGACCCAGACGAGATGGCCGATACTTGTCTGACTTCTTCTCCCAGAGAGAGTTCAGCTTCTCAGTGAAGGACTTATCGGTAGCCTTAGGCATCACGCAATCCTCGTCAAGACAGGAAAAGATACCGATGGGGTTCGGGAGCTCGATCAAGTCAATCGTGGGCTGTAGGTCTCGGCCAAAGTCGATAAATTGCCACTCGATCTGTTCTCGGGCGTATTCTTCTTGTTCGAGCACGAACATGTGATGGTTGAAGAATTGCTGCAGCTTTTCGTTTGTATAGTTGATGCAGAGTTGCTCGAAGCTATTCTCCTCAAAGATTTCAAACCCGGCAATATCGAGCACGCCAATAAAATGCGAGTCGTCCATGCCCATTCCCGTGCGGTCCAATTGTCGGTTTATTCGGGTGACGAGATCGCCAAACCCTCGCTCGTAGATACCCTTGGCAAGAGCATCAAGCGCAAGACGGACTTGCTCGGGCGTCTGGACCTTCTCTACCCATTCCCGGCCGGCCTTGACTTTGGGGTGTAAGAGGGCTTGGAGGAAGGACTCAAGCTGAATCCCAAGGAGTTGGCAGACTTTGGAGGCTTGCTGCTCTCCGTCAGACGCCAGCCGAGCTTGATCTGCCATCCGGCTTTCTTTTACGACAGAGATGTTGCCCAAGTGTAGGACTGCAGCGATTGTTCGTAGGATGGAGCTTTGTTCCTTATCCGAGAATCCCATTACCGAAAACGCCTCGAGGAGGGTATCCCACTCTTCTCTGTCAGAAATACCAACAATGGTGTCCTGTCCACCACGCGTGTAGGCAAAATCGTCGACACGCAGACCATCTAGGAGGAATTCGTGCTTCATCCTGCTATCTGCGCCATTCAAGAGCTGATAAAAAATATGGTAGTTCCGCTCGTTGGCATTGATCCTCACAACACGAGACTTTTCTAAGAGGTACCAGTCGATGAATGCACCCGCGATGGAACCTGTTCGTGTAAATTCGATGCGGATAAATTTGCCGAAACGTGAAGAGTTGTTATTACGGACGGTTTGGGCATTTCCGAAGGATTCAAGAATCGGGTTAGCCCGAAGAATCTGTTGAGAAAGATTGGAGTGCTGAGACCTGCTCTTAACTGAGGAGTCGGAATGGGCAACAGCAGCGAGGTACTGGATAACTTTTTTCGTGTTTTCAGTCTTCCCAGCACCGGACTCTCCAGTCACCAGAATACTCTGGTTTTCTCCTTCATCGACTAGATTCCGGAAGGCATGGTCGGCCATGGCAAAGATGTGCGGCTTCGTGTCTTCCCGACTCCGGCCCTTGTACATATTAATGTACTCGTTCGTGTAAATCGGGAGCGGACAGTAAGGGTTGACGGTGACAAGGAAAAGGCCGGAGTAGGTATATATGAGGTCAGACTGGTAGCGCATATGGAGGTTGTGAACCACCGACGCCTCGTTCAGGTGCGTCAACTCGGCCATATCGTTTGCCTTGTCGAACTTGGCGGGGTTAACCTTATCGACACTCTCTAGGTCGACTTCTCGTTGCTAATTATGGCATCAGTACTAGTACGAACGAAGGAATAATCATCGTGACGAGCATAGGCGGCATAGTGGACATACACTCCCATCGTCGCATTGGACCAAGATTCGCTGATTATCGAGCTCCTCGACGACCCACCCCTTGACGAACGCCGTCTTTTGGTCCTTCAACCAGACGTAGCGCTTTCCAGAGAAGTCATTCTCGCCCTCAATCCCCTTGACGGCGTCGAAGCTTGGTCTCATGGGTTCTGTTTTTATGAAGGAGGGCGCAAAGGTGCCGGACGCCGGCGTTTCCGTCCTGGAATCGTTCCGGCCGTGTCTCGAGATTGGTAAGGATTGCATGTTTCCGGCCAGTATAGACTGGGATTGAGTTCTGTTATGCGAAGGAGGGGTTGGAGGGGAAGGCATGGCGAAAGGCGAGGAGATGATCGTTGACTTCGGCCTGGGTGCTGGGTTAGGAGGATGAGAAGGCGACTCAGCCCGCGTAAAAATACTGCGGCGCTGAGCCATGGTCTGCGCGGTAGGTGCCATTTTAACGCGTCATTGATGGAGTCGTATCTACCTCCGTATAAGTTGGGGTCGGAAGGTTAGTTAGGAGCGGAGGCCAGGAAGGATAATCTAGTCCAGCTTGATGTTTGGATGTTGGCTCAAGTAAACAGAAATAAAGAAGCCTGCAGGTTGGAAAACAAGGTTCATAAAGAGGCACATAGGAGGGCTAGAACACACAAGGTGAAAAATCAATCAATCCCAAAGTCTCTTGCATTCAAATAAGTGAAGAACATCTCCAAAACTGCCTGCGTTTAGTGAACGGAAAGACAAGTCGCAAGTTGGGAGTTGCAACTGAGGCTCTTCTCAGAGGGAGACTTGGACGGGGTTGCCCAGGGCAGTGGGGCTCAAAGTAAACAAATCCACGTGACCCGAGCTCCTCAGGATACAAGCAACAGCGAACCTGGTTAGACGATGGGGCACGGACCAATATCTGCACGAAGTACATGCCCCTGCTAAACTTCGGCTAATCCAAATTTTGCCGGAAATTTGTCGTTGCGAACTTGAACGTCCAGGCCAACCATCACAAGCTTTGCTTGTTCGAGGCTTCCTTCTCAGTCTTTCATCCTGTTTCCGCCACACGAGCCTTGAAACATCGTCCATCGAATCCTTCTCTACTGTTACTCGAGTATTTCCGTAAGAGATCGAGAGCGCGGAAAGCGACGACTACCTGTTGTGTGTGCCGGCGAACTAGCCCTCAGCCGCTCTCCTTCGCACAACTCGACCGACAGACATAATACAATTTTGTGATTCTTGCATGCCATCCCCGAACGCGCCTTCCAGCCTCATGTCATTACCCGGAGCCTTTCAAACCAAGAGATACCAGTATTTCAAGGCTGGGCCCTTATCCACATCAACATGAATCAGCAAGCATTTCAGTGGGGTCCAGGCTATGGCCAGAACCCTCCAGGTGCCTTTGCGCATTCACCACCTGGGTTGGACAGCATCAACTCCCCTCCAGGACCAAAAATCCCCGGTCTGGATCCGCAAAATTCATTTGCCTCGCAAGCCGCCTTTGAGTACAATCGCGCATCCATCCCGGGTCTCTCTTTCGCCACGCCTACCACAGCACCTTCCCCCACCGCCGCTCTGATGGCCTCAAACCCCGATCCCTGGAAGGGGCAACCCAGCAGCGCCCCCTCCAATCCTAGATACGTACCCAGCCGTGGAAGTCATACTCACGGCTCCATTCCATCTCAACTACAAAACGCGCCTACCGTAATCACCAACAACACAACACCGCAACCTATGACAGCGGAAGTTGCAACCAAAGAGTCGTATCCAGCGGCGACCAACAACGCTACCAACGCCGATGGTGCCATGGAGGAAGGTGAACTCGACGAGTCCGGATTCGAAGATCTTTATGAGCCGTACCTTGAATCTGGTGACAACACGAACTACCATCCTCACTCGCAATCTGACCTTCCAGCCACGGACGACGAGGACTACGATCCTGCTCGGCCAGCCAGTCCTAGCTTGCAGGACACCACAGCACCCAACCAAGGCGATTCCGACGCCTTAGCCATAACAGGTAGGAATAGACACAAACGCGTTGCGTCAGATGCACCGCCCTGCTAACACCCGCGACTAGTCCGAGAGAGATCTCGTTCATATTCCCCCTATCTCTCGCCAGGCGAGCTATCAACCACTTCCCCTTCTCCACAACAGTCCGCGGCAAACGGTCCAGGTATGTTCATGCCACTCGCCATCGCTATCCTGGCCAGTACCTTCATGCGGTCCACTTTCTAACACCCTATTGCTACCTCAGATACACTTCCCCCAACCACCTCCGCCCAGACCATGGACAAAGACTTAGCCACTCCAGCCGAAAGCCCCGCCGAGGCGAAGAAAAAAGCCCAAGCTTCAATTCTTAGGTTGTGGCCCCTGGAGGTACGGTTCCAAGACTACGTAGACGAAGGTATCGACCCGAAGGTTGTCCGCGATCTCTTCGCTGGTCTAGGTCTGGACACGAAGTCGTCGAAAGCCCCGGCTGAACAGCAGTCACTCCCGAAGAACCACATGGAGGTTCAGCCTTCTAGGAACGTCAGCCCGCAGCCCATCAACACCCAACCCCAGCCTGACACCATTTCGGCCCCGACGGCAGCTCCTTCTAAACCTCCAACAGCGACGGCCTCGCAGAAACAAGAGGAACGTAAAGACCGCATTGCGCGACTCCTTGCCGCTAAAAACGCGAAGCAGCAAAGCTCATCTACTGGAGCCGCAGAAGTATCCTCAAGGGCACCAGCCTCAGCCAGCGATACAGCTCCATCCTCTGAGGCCCAGCCAGTGCCCCAGCTACCCGCCCATCAAGAGAGCGCTGCAGCTGACGCGGAGAAGGCAAGCAAGAAAGCGGAGAAAGAGCGTTTATTGCAGCTGAAATTAGAAGCTCTTCAAAAGTCACGGGCGCTCCGGGCACAAAATACAGCCTCCAAGACGATGGAAGCGCAGCATCCTGAGCCTGAAAGGGATTTGAATGCATCAGATCGAAACATAGGCTCTATAGAACAGGCATCAATGGCCCCTACCCCTCAAGCCCCTAACACCCGCGACGCACAACCTCACGACAAACAAGGCTTACCCGGAGCTATACCCGCCGGTCCTATTCCAGGCTTGTCCTTCTCGGCGACGGCTCAGTCGGCGCCGACGATTCCGCGCAAGAGACCCACGGCATCCGACCTGAATGAGACGTCGATGGCCCCTCCATTCAAGCGGACCTTCAGCCAGCATCATGTTGAAACGCCGCTTATCATTAATGTTAGTGACGAGTCGGAGGATGAAGATGTTGAGATGGAGATCAGCTCACAGGTCGACGATGCTCCGTATGAACCTAATCATAACGGTCATCGCCTTCCACCCTCGCAGGATCATACATCCCTCGTCGAGATGCGGCATCAACGAGGCTTTGCCACCCCGACCTCCTTGCCTGGTGGTACTGCTACACCTAAGCAAGCTGATTCTGCTGAGCTGCAGCGAATCAACCATGACATTGATGAGATGAAACGGAAGATAGCTGAGGCGGAACGTCGGAAGAAGGCTAAGTTGGCGTCTAAGGATGCCACAGCACAACAACCGTCCAACAGGCCCGGACTAGGCGGAGTCTCCCTACCCCTCATACCGGGGCCTTCTTCCGTCCACTCGCAATCGTCCAGTTCACCGGCGTCACAGCCTGCAGCCTCACCCCCCGGTATAACAGATGATGTGCAGAGGGCTTTGCCCAAAGCACAAAGAGGCGCGGCAGCCAGCCACTCACAACGTAATCAAAGGATTCGTGTGGTTAGTGAGACGTTACCCGCCCTGGAGGTCAAGCTTCAGAGCAAAACAGCAAAACTACGTCTTCTGAAGTCCGAGGTTACGCGCATAGAGAGGGAAGTCAATGAGATGCTTGCAGAACAGGCCAACCTAGCTTCCGAGTTGGAGGCACTTTCCAAAGACGAAAATGGGACAACGAACGAGCCTGGGGCTTTACAAGAAGAATCATCGAGCAATTCGGATCTTCCTACGCCGCAATACCCAAGCCAGGTCTTGGAGATCGATGATGAGTCAGCCCCTACAGAACTATCCCAACTTGCCAATGGCACTGAAGATCTTCTCCCAACCACACGTTCTGAGCCCACGGAGCCCCAGGCGGGACCTAGAAAAGAGACTAGTCCTACCAGCGAAATCCAAGACCGGGATATCAATGGTTCGCACGGACTGGAAGAGGGTGTACCACCTGGAGGAATCGCCTCGGAAAGCGAAGTTGCCGTTGTTGAACCAGTCGAGGATACGCAAATGGTCGATGTACCCAGTTCGCAGAGCGAGGGACCTATTGTCGAAGAGCAGCCCGCGGCCAGTTCCGTGACGGAGCAGGACGAGATGGCCGTCGATGGCGAGCCATACAGTCCACCTGAACCCTTCCCCCATCCCCTAGAGATGCAAACAGCCGATCATGATGCGGCCATATCCCCCCCGCCAGCCGATACTGACATGCAGGAAGCACAGTTGTCATTAGCCCCCACTAGCATCTCTGATGGCGCGGCCGGCACTAGTGAAGCCAGCCCAGGATCGTCAGGAGACGCCAGCTGTGCTCTGCCCAACGCGCCTGAGCCCGCGGCTCCTCATGGATTTGCACCGTACAAGAGCGTGTTGAAAGAGTTTTTATCATACCGCTTCCATCCTAACTTCCAGAATGATGTCACCCAAGGGCTCCGATCCCTCACGTACAGTAACAAGATCAACCCGCATGTCCCGTTCTGTCTCGATAGTTTACTGCCAGAAGGCTGTCCCAGAGGTGCTAGTTGCGAGTTACAGCACCCGGGGTCGATTGAGATACCCGGTAAGTCCCCTCTACCTTATAACAGTGACTGACAGACGTTCTACTCCAGCATACATAGATCGACGCTGACGTTTCGATTAACCATCCCCTACTACAGACAGTCAAATTCTTCTTCAATTAGGGAACTCGGAGAGACTTGAAGGCAAAGAACAGGAAAGATACATTGATGGGCTCCGTGCGTTACTCTCGGAGTTCAAAGCCAAGCAGAGTAAGGACTTCGATGTTATCAGCAAGGCCATCGTTGATTACCGCACTCGATTCTATGGAGACCAATCGAGAGTACTCCCCCTCGGAAACACCAGCGTCTAAGAACCATTCCCAACCCTGCTTTCCGTATACATCCCACACTCTCCGCCGATTGAGTCTCTAGAATATCCTCTACTTGCATCAGGGGAGAAGTTGCTACTGGGCCCGGCTGCGCGTGTTCAAGTTTAATACTTGTCGATTGTCACAAGGACACTCTTGTACAGACACACGCATTAAAACAGACTAACCCAGAGACGACCTCTACCGGGATCCATCCACGATCCTCTCACCCTAGACAGTGGCCCTTGCTGTATGAATATTTTCATGACTGGTTTTTTTTTTTCTTTTCTCTTTTTTCCCTCATCCGTCTTATTTCGTTCCCACGCATCCATCAGCGCATGGATTTCACTCATCGTTTACGCGCCGCGCTCGCACGCCGAGTTTTGGGCACGATGCCGTCTTATGTCGGAGCTTAATGCCGACCCCACAAGGCAGCAGTTGGGGAAAGTAGGAGTTAGGATAATACCCGGATTCTTTCAGACATTTGCCTTCAGCTTATGATCTCGCCTTGCTCCTCTAAGGAGGAGGGCAAGCAGCAAAGGCCCTATCGACGAGGGATATCAAGAAAGATGGCAGTAGAACAGTAGCAGATCTCAACAGATGTTTTAAAACGGAGACGACCGCCACATCAAGGTGAACGGCTCATCTCCAACGAGCGTATTTTGAGGTCTAGGCCCCTAGGTACAAAGCTGATCAATAATGCGACGTTTTACAATTCTTACCTGGTGTCGGGTCTTCATTTCGAGGCGGTGAAAGAGATACAATCTGATCTAATAGCATCCGTGAGCCACGTTTACTAAAGACCATCGTGAAACGCCGTAATGGATGTGAAGACAGAACATCCGCAAGACAAGACACGTTGAGAAGTGGCCATGCGGTGGCAAGACATGTCTTATGAAATATGAACCATGTACAAGTGCATACTGCGCATACAGTCGGGGTTAACCCTAATTAATGACAATAGAATATCGATCGATAGTATTCCCCGTAGATTGCAACACAAGACAGGACGACGAGTTCGATGAAGAATGAAACGGCTTTGTGTACTCCATAAAGCTACTTCATAGTCAGCAGCGAGTCGCCATCACGATCAGATTCAAATCGATCCAACATCCTCGGCCGCAACAACCTTGGCAAACTTGACCCGAGGACCAAATCTTTACTCCGAACTTTGTAATCTAATAATCCAAAGTCTAATAGAAACTAAGATTATGCGTACTGAGTAGCACAGGGCAGGCCACTTAGCGAATAAGCTCACGAGGAAGACACTGGCTAGCCGTCCTAGCATGGAGTTTGGACGCCGTGGCATGTTCTCCACGATTTTCAACCTTATTTTGTGAATGTTGTCTAGGCAACCAGGGGCAGGAAGACCCCACCCAACTTCTCTCACCCCGTCGAAGTACGAAGTACTTCACACCTGGCAATATTGACACAGTACGAAGTGAGATGAGCGATTTGAGAGCTTGACGGAGTATTGATCTGATTGGTCAGGCTGGGTTTGAGACGCGTTTTCATCCAGGCGCTGTGGGCGCCTCGCGTCGGTGGTCCACAGCTCCAATGAAAGGGAGCAAGTTGGTGAGCTCACGAGTATGTCGTACGACGAACACCATCGAGTTTATCGACGGATGGGTAACAGGCATAGAATGAAACTTTTGAAGTCGGAGACCGAATCCAGAAGTCCTTCAAGAGACGCAAGAGACGAGCATTCACGCGGTGACCCGGATGTTGCTCTCTCAGGGAACCTTGAGCGCGATCGCGGTCAGACACGATCGAGATTTCATGTATTCGTCATCACACCTCCATTTGACACTGTACGGGTGCACAGTACGGGAAGTACCAACAAATTTCAGGAGGAAGCTGAGGGGTGTGATTGGCGCAGAAGTACCTTGATCGGCAAATTACAGCACAAAGTACATGAAATCCAGCTCTCCACCCCAGAACTTGGCCGGACTGGGCTTTGGACGGGTCTGTGAAGAAACACGGGAAAGCGGCCAGATCTCGACAAGGCGCTGAATCATGCATCATGTGAAGATGCATTCATTTCGACCCCCGAAGGGCCAGGTGATGGCCAACGAGATCACTCTTCACATCTCATTTTCCCTCCAATGTGAGAAACAACTATTTCCCATGTCTGGACACGCCGGAGCAGTTCCCTAGTCAAGCGCTCAGTTCACACTAGTGGGAGTAGGGTACGGCGGAGCCGGCATGAAGAGGCTGGGGGGTTGTCCTGGACAACCATGCAGGAGGTCAGGCCAAGGTCCAATAGTGGCATTCCACGAACGATCCTCTTCCTTCCCAGCAGTACGCTATTATGGCAAGGAAGAGGTTCGGGGTGCTTCTGATCAGCTGCCGAGGCTCGACCAAATTGCTCCACAGGTACCTTCGTATTCAGCAATTTGACGCCATCCGGGGATGACGAGGATAGTGGCAGGATCAATTGATATCAGTCGATCGAATCAATTGGGATGAGGTTCCCGCCATCGAGGCCAATGCAGATGCAAGAGGCTGGTATTTGATGCCATTGGATGAGGACTGCCAATCGATGGTGAGAGCTGTGGTGGTTGCAGATGCAGGAAGAGGTGGAAAGCGATCAACTCTGACCTGTTTCCTGGCCCCAAAAATGCACATGGGCGTGCTGTCTGTCATATCAGTTAGTCCCTACACCCTCTGCAAGAACTGCGCCGTGATATTGCCGTTCTCGCCCCGCCAGGCGGTACTTCGTACGAAGTACACTGCGCAAAACAACCCTACCCGGCTGCTTGAGCGCTGGTGAGATCCACCTCTGGAGATTACAAAGTACAGCCCGCTACGGTGACAGAGCCCACAACGAATAGGTTTCCCCTTCCCCGGAATGAAATCTCATTGTTGTGGAAGTAATTGATTGCAGTGC
The DNA here is from genome assembly GCA_002812735.1 of Scedosporium dehoogii. Classification (NCBI taxonomy): domain Eukaryota; kingdom Fungi; phylum Ascomycota; class Sordariomycetes; order Microascales; family Microascaceae; genus Scedosporium; species Scedosporium dehoogii. The sequence continues at coordinate 70,883 of PGIR01000138.1, forward strand.
TGGTCAGGGCCTGGCAATGTTGCCAGTACCTTCATCAAGTAGGCAATTGATAGCTGAAATGAAAGTACTATTGGGGTTAGTTGGTGATTTGTACGAAGGTACAGGACCAGATTTGATGAGACACGGCAACATGGATCAATGGGGAGCCGCCTGGTCAAACAGCGAGGTGCCCTTGGCTGCCCTGGGCTGAAGCCCACGACGCTAGAATCTGGCAGCTAAGCTGCTTTGGCCAACTGTAAACAAACTCAGAGCCAATCGCAAGACAGGACTGCGGCATCACTTTATACAGCGACGCCCCCCAGAGCTCGACAGGACGAGACCAGTGTCAAGGACCTTCTGAAGGTCGGATTGAATTCATGCCCAGTTTGATCCGACCACGCCCTCTTACTTGATCCTTTGTACCTAATCAACGATGTAACCTGGAGTAGCCATGCGAAATACCTCTTCATCGCTTTGTTTCGCCCCAAGATCACTCGGGAAACAGTGTACCGCCCACCATGTCGACGCGTAAATCAACAGTACTGGTACATAATAATCCCTCCCATGCTCCTCCTCAATGTGCGGCAGCTCTTCCCTGCCTCGCCTATTTCTGCCCCTTTCCCTTCCTGCCTCACTCCAACCCCCCCCCAAGAGCCGTTTCCCTCCTGTCCGCCTGTCCTCAAAAACCCCCAAATCTTCGCTTCTGAATCCTCATCCACTTCATCTCTTCAATATCTCAACATCATCAAACATCAATTGCTTCAAGCGCATTCTGCTCCAAGCTTCCAAACCCCCCCAAACCCCTCTCTGCTCAGCATCCTTCGGGATTCGTTAGAATAACCTCCGTAGTTATTCTCGTGTAGCAAGAGGTCAGAAATCTTCCCTAGCCGGTCTTTCGTACGTTCGCGAAAGGTCGATTGCGGAAGGTTTTCGTTCTCCTGCTCACCCAAAGGTCGCCAACCTGGACTTTGAAGCTCGTGTCCCCGTCCCCTTCAGCGTCTTCCCATCGACATACCGCGAGGCGGATACCCAGACAAACGTCGCTACCACCACCACAACCACCACCCACGAGGAGGTCGAGTTTACCCCCCCGAAGCCCGGACGGGAAGGTCAATACTCTTCTGGTTTTCACGAGTCTGGACAAAAAGAAGAGGTGCACTTCACCCGTGAAGAAGACTATCACCGCCGTCCCGGTATCAAGCAGGAGCGTGAGCGTCACTACTACACCCAGGACGAGTTCCGGTATGTTTCTGTCTTGCCGGGCGCGATTTCACACGCGTCCCGCATCATTTCCTTTCGTTTTGAACAGCTTTCTATCGGCTGCGAGCTTTACACGATTTTTACGTCCTGTTTTTCCTTTCCCATGACTCCTGTTTTCCGTCCCTTTCCATCGGTCATTTCCCGTCGACCGCGACCCCCGTTCTCCACTCTCCCAGCCTCCCTGGCGACCTCAGCAGTAGCTTGGTCCAAAATGTAAACAAGTCCGGGGGGGCTGGAAGCTGCTTACTTGGCACATTGGAGTTGCCCCATTCTTTCATTTTGGAGCTGGCCAGTGGCGCCAGGGGTGTTCCCAATCAGGCATGGCGTGGATGCAGTTAGGCACCAATTGGCTAGCTCTACGCCCACTGAGAGATTCAATTCGTGTTGTTCACACCGCAGGAGCCATGCCCTGTGCTGGCCTGCTTTTGTTTTGAAAGGGGGCTGGCAATTTCGAAGCTCCTATTTTCTTTCTCTTCCTTCCACCTTTTCTTAACTTCACTCGAACTCCTCTCTAACATAGATCCATCCATATCAGACCTTCTCGACCCGACTTTGCAGAGACTCGTGTTGAGGTAGACCATCACCACCACTACACCGCCAGCCCTGTTGATATCGCTGAACGCGAGTATCGTTCCCGTGTCCAACCCTCGTACGCCATCGAGGGAGCCCACTACCGACCCGTCCAGCACACGACCACTACCCGTGTCGAGGAGTACGCTGTAGAGCCTAGCAAGCCTAGCCGCGTCTACAGAGAATCCGACCGAGCTTATATCAGCAAGGAAACCGTCGAGCCTAAGCGCATTACCACCACCAAGAAAGCCAAGATGGGTTACTACGACGAGGACGGTATGTGTCCCCCGTCCTTCACTTGCTTCTCTCTCTCCTTTGTTTTATTTTTTTCTTTCCTTCCCCGCAAACATCGTCAAGTGACTTGCTCTGGGATTCTTCTTAATACTTTATTCTTCTTATTCAGGTCACTACCACTCGTTCCGCGCGGGCCTGCACAAGTTGGCTGATAAGGTTGTGCACCCAGAGTCCCGCCACCACCACCACCATGTCGAGCAGGAGCGTGAGGTTCGCGTAACCCGTGCTGCTCCCCGTGCTCCCAGGCAGGATGGTGCTCCTTTGGTGCCCAACACTGTCACCATCCCCTGCCACCACATCCGCATTGGCGACTTCCTCATGCTCCAGGGCCGTCCCTGCCAGGTGATCCGCATTTCCACCTCGGCTGCCACCGGCCAGTACCGATACCTTGGTGTCGATCTCTTCACCAAGGCCCTCCATGAGGAGAGCTCCTTCATCTCTCACCCCGCTCCTAGCGTTGTCGTCCAGACCATGCTCGGCCCTGTCTTCAAGCAATACCGAGTCCTCGACATCCAGGACGGTGCCAGTAAGTTCATGATGAAACCAATTGACAGCATCAGTGATGGTACTAACCAGTTCATCAGTTGTCGCCATGACCGAGACCGGCGATGTCAAGCAGGACCTCCCCATTATTGACCAGTCCAACCTCTGGGACCGCCTCCAGGCTGCCTTCGACTCTGGCCGTGGCAGCGTCCGCGTGCTCGTCCTCAACGACGGCGGCCGTGAGCTCGGTGTTGACTTCAAGGTCGTCCACGGATCTCGTCTGTAAATGGTGTCTCTTTCGTTGTACGACGGTGAGGGTCCCTCCACGTCGGCGACCGCCATTGTCAATAATCAGCGATGTCAAATGATGACCGGCGGTCAATGATGTGGTAAGCCTGATCTAGCATTATCTTGGCAAGGATGTCTGGCTTGGAGTTGTTTCTTCATGGTCATTGTGTAGGATGTCAATAGGGAAATTTCAAGATTGGATAGATTGCTTCTTGGCTTAGGGGTGCTCGGGGAAAGGAAGCCGCTAGCTGTATTATCCTTGTAATCAAGTGGGCGTCCATACCCGTGTTTCTCTGATATCTCATAACCTGTGTGTGTGTGTGTTCCGGTGATCAGTGTGTAATTGAGACTGGCTTGCCTTGTGGAGGTTAAGCTCTCTTTGTGCAGTAACCATCGTAAGTTTGAAGTTTGTGTCTGTATGTTATGATGTCCCAAGGAAGCCATTGGTTTCGGATCTGCCTTCGCAGTTGACATGAGCTTTCTTTCAGTAATGAAGTTGTTGAGTGAGGCAATGGGGGGCGGATTGATCACACGACATAGCTCAGAATGTGTGTGTTGGGGGTATGATATCAACCCCGTCAGCAACATTTTGAAGTCCAGACTCGTTTGCAATGTCGTAAGTTGAGTTGCATAGACTTCGATATCAATGATGTTTTCGTCCACATAAGATTCAACCGCTTCAGGTCGTGCCTGCCCCGTTCCATGATTCAGTTCATGATGCAATCCACAAGTAAATTCATATACGTGTTCACGGCAAGAACTTCCAACCGAGCAGCTCAAGCAGCACTACTACGACCAGTGGCCAAGTGGTCATTGGAGCGCTCAGAAGGTTAGAAAATTGCAAATTTTCGTAGCTCGTGAGGAAGCTCCTGGGATTCGAACTTGGGGCCGACCCGCGAGCGAGCTTTTTGTTTTTCTTCTTTTTTTTTTTTTTTTTTTTTTTCTTTCGACCATTTTTATCTTCGTCCTTCATGCCTTCTTCCTCGGTAACCCCTACATGTCGAGGCTTAATCTTCATTGCTTTTTTTTTTTTTTTTTCCTTAACTTCGTTCTAGTGCGTATTGCTGAACCTTTTATCGAGAGTGAGCCGAGCTATGTTGAAAAAAAGATGACATCAATTGATGCCTACTTCGTAGAGACATGTCGGATCTGGATTATCATGTTTGACGAGTTCTGTTAACTTTTTCCACTCCAACACTGAAGCCTTAAATCCACGGAATATATCAGTGGCGACTCATCGGGTTCGTGTATGAGGAGATATGCATCCTAATTCTCCCTCCGTTTCGTTCCCGGTAGACAGAGAATATCGAGTCACCCGACACCGTAAATTCGCCCTCGCCTCGTGACCGAAATCCCCATAAGATACGTTCCCAAGAAACCAATGGAACCAGACATAAAGCATACCGGGAACACAAAACTATGCCTTCTATGGCAAAAACGTTATCAATGTCAGATGCCCTCTAACATGACCGGTCACATGCAACCGTCTTGCGCCTTGGCACTTCCGCGCGGCTTACACGCCGGGCTCCAGCCTTGCCGCCACGTCACTCGTTACCAAACGCCGGTACTCCCGGCGAGATGGGAGGAACTACTGCGTAGACTAGTGTAGCAGCGAAGGGTTCTTGTCGTTTACTAGGTACATGCTCCCGAATGCAGCCTTACGCGGGGCCGACAGGTAAGCGGAGTTGGACGGACAATTACGCTATATCGGCATCTTAGGGCGGTTTTCATTATGATAGGGAAGGTGTTATTCCCTTTCTTGCCTAGTATCTGACATTGCAGGGGCGATTTCTCATGTCTTTCTTATCTGCCTGTGAGAAGTTTGGGCTTTGACGCCCCGTTGGTTCTAGAAATTGAGACTTTGATGACATGTAGGAGAGTAGGGCGATCTACCAGGGACTTTGAACCACCATTGCACATACTTCGTACGAAGAACGTATGGGGCAGTGCCAAGTAATCAGTGTCTTCGGAAACCAAAGGCGTCTACTTCGTATAGCAGATCTTTCGGTCTGAAGATGACTCTCTCATGTACAGTTGCGCCAGCTTACGTCGGCCCAAGCTATGGAGAGTGGCAATACCTACAAAGTTGTATGAGAACTTAGATATACTTTCTCTCCAATGGAAACCTGCACCAGGCTCGGCTCAAACCCGGATACTTGCTCCTTTTCCTCTCTTTTTTTGGGTTTTATCTATTTCGCTCTTCTTGATTCTTCTGCAGGACTGGATGTAGAGAAAGGTAGACTTCGAATTAGTACTTCTATATGCCTTGAAGGCTATAGGTTATCGGTGTTATCCCTTTTCTTTGAATCCCATTTGATGCCCCGCGAGGAAAGAAGAGAAGGATGTGTTGTCTTTGCGGCTCGGCATACGACAATGCCAAGTTGAGGCTCACCACTCGGCATTCGGACCAGAAGGGAAGCTGTGTTTGGTTTCCTTGGTTTCTAATGTTAAGTCTCCGCCCGAACCCCCACCAATCCGAGGAGTGATATTATGACGTCGGTTTTTTTTTCTTTTTCCAAGTTCGCAGGTAGACCAATGACGAATCCGAATCTTGCAACCCTGCTGGCGTATTGGATGAATGTAAGTTCTAGAGGAACTGCTTTGTAGTTTGTCTGTCAATTGATAGCCTGTCAACATCAACCTTCCCCACAAAGCCAAGGGCCTCAAAACGCCACACCCGGTTGGAATGAAGGTTTCTCGACGACGAAGTATGTTTGGACTGACGCCCGAGAGCAAGCTCCCGAAGCCCCTTTGCAATTCCGGGGAAGGCGTGGTTGGGCACCGATGAACAAATCCGCCGTGCTCGCTTTTTGAGTTTGCCCGGGTCTCGTGGACGTTGACGTTGCCATCCGAACAGAGACATATCGGGTTAGTCGGTCCCTGATGAGACGTCAAGGTTAACGCCGGCTCATGACAGAAAGCTTCGTGAACTTCATGTCTCTTGTTTTCGGTTTCAGACTTTCATAGCAGCCTGAGGATGCCATTGGGACATTGCATATCTTCATTTCATATTCGGTTTGTAAGTTCGAAGATTGTGGGTTCCAGAGCCACTCAGCATGAGAACCAATCCGCTCGAGCTCGGGTCCAGTCCACCAGCGCCCGTAGTGTCCGTTTTGTCCCTTGCTTCGCAGCTCGAGGTCTCATTCGGCAGGTCGTTAGCTTCATGTTAGTCGTCCCCTTCATCCGGCACTTTCGATTCCTTCCAATCGAATGCGTAATTCGCGCGTAGACCAATGACGAGATGAGCTGAGCCATTGGACCAACAAGCTTCAGCCGGTGTTGGTGATTCCGACGACATGTATCCAGCCGATGAACAGAAAAACTGGGATCGACATCTTTGCCAACACGACAACACACACTTGGCCCAAATATGATGTAATTTAATAATGACCAGGCGAGCGCCGTTGGAAGGACTTGACACTCACCGGGACATTGAACCAACACAAGTTACAGTCGATTGCGTCAAAGGGAAGTTTCCAGGCTGGACACTGAGTCCACAAACCTGGTCCAGGCGGAATCACTTCCAGTCCAGAGCTCCACCAAGCTTCTCCGCAGTAAAAACGGACTCACCGAATGTAAACCAGAACTAGTGTGATGTGGCGGGAATTGAAGTGTGACGTCGGAAAAACGATTTCGTTCATTCCTTGCTGCGTTCCCGGATTCTACATTCCCCGCATTCATCCATTGATATCCTTTCCCGGCACCTTTGGTTTGGAAGAATCTAGCCTGCGGAACGGTGTATTGAACACTACTCACTCCGAAGGTAGCTCATTGTTGGGGTCAACATTGACGCAAGATGCCCGAGATGCGACGGTGTGAGGCAGTTGAAGTTCAAACGGGCTAGTTGCCGTGGTTCGCCAAGAAACCAAGCGATGATAGCATGTCTCTAGTACTACGGGTACTGCGATGACAGCAGGTGACAATATCACCTCGTTCTTTGCGAAGCTAAACGTATAGCCGGCTTAACGTCGAACACTAGTTGGCTGGTCGATAATCCAGCCTGACTTTACAAAGTCAATTGCCGCAGCACCGCCCGTGCTGTTTCCGCTGTCCTTGCGTAGAGCCCCGCCTTTTCCGTCATAAGCTAGATTACACAGCACTGAGAACATTGGAGTTTCCTGGTGTATCAAAACTTCTGTTGGAACATCTTGAAAGATCAATGAAAAGGCAACTTGTGACCTGCTGACTCGAGAAGACAGGTACTTTGTATATCTCGTACCGGAGACGGAGAGTTGTAGGCTACATCATTGGTACATCCAGAGCTTCATCATTGCCACCGATGGATGCTGCTACGGCTGTACAGTTGGGTAATCGGTAAGTATCGGGTGACCACTCGCCCAACTCCCCAGCTTCGAGTTCAATGTTCCTTCCCTCAGATCCAGGGTTCCCCGAGACGCACGTCATCCATTTCTGGTTAAAGAGAAAGAGCGATGCGATGCGCGAATGTGGCAGAGTAAATTACATACTAGTACTGCATACAGATGACATCCATTACGGTTGCCCGAATGGAAGAAGGCATCCCATCCATAACTTAAACCCGCCCGTCAGTCTGGAATCAGCCCAATGCATCTCACGATTTGGCCTGTGCTGTGTGTTCTCTAGCCTATTCTTTATCCCGACGTCTGATCATACAAATCCACAAATATTTGATGCCTTCCTCGTCTTCCGCCACTGGCCTCGAGCCTTCTCCTTCTTCTCTCTTTTCTCGTCTTTCTTTATCAAGCGTTCTTTAGACCAGAGCAAACATATTCGACATCTTCAAACTCAATCCCATTTTTCCATTTTTCTATTACCTGCATTGGCTAAGCATATCTGGACCCTCTTCCAAGTCGAACTCGGGTCCATTCTTTACCATTTCAAGCCTATCCATCCCGAACCAACAGGAACCCCTCCACCCCTCCACCCCTCCCCCGCCATCCGTCCTGCTGTTCCGTCGTACTCCCACCGTCCTACGTCCTACGCGCTGCGGGTTCCCCGCCGCCCGCATAAGCCCATATTGATACCCGCAAGGAATGGTTCAGCGAGTTCTGACCGGAACAGAAGGCGAAAGATTGTGAGAGAAAAAAAAAGTTCGGGAAGGACACGGGTCGAGTCAAGGGAGAGCGAAAAAAAAAAAATTACTCTGCCCCTCTCAGCCCGCTATTTCTCATCCCATCACCCCTCATTCTCTATCACCGGCTGCTTCCCCCCTCTTCTTATTCTACAGCATTCTCCGTTTGGGAGTTAATCCTCATCGAGTCGTCGCCGTCCTTCCGACTTTCGGCGAGAAGTAAACCAGAGGATCTTTTCGACAATTTCCGACTATAGAGTATAATATATCGAGCATTCACTGCCGTCGATCTGTCGCTTGCCTGCAACCATGACCGAACGCCACTATCCGGCTTATCCTGCGCCAGGCCGTGCAGCAACATTCCAGCCTGCGAGAGCATCCATGCCTTCGAGTCTTGGTTACAACCCAGTTTATCCCGGAGATATCCATTATCCCACTGCCGGCAGCCGCTATACTGGCCACGATGAGACTTCGCCGAGATATCACTACCACGCGACGGCACCCATATCGCGGGGCGCCGGGACTGCAACTTACGCGGTGACCGACGATCCTCTGCGACGACCGAGAGACCTCGAACCTCTCCCGGCACCCACTACTACGACCCGCACTCGCCGCTCCTCCTCCAATGCCGACTCTACGCACCCGCGACCCATTATCATAACCACGACTCAGTCTAGCGCCCGACCACACATTCATAACCCCGCCCGGGATCGCTCCCGTAGCCCCACTCGACCTGAATATCGCCCTTCTTCGTCCATTCGCTCGAGTAGTGTTAGTCGTCAGCCCGCTCCCCCCCGACAGCTGTACAGCCCGACGTTTGAGGCGAGCGATGAAGATTACATGACGCGCCTTAGGGGCCCTGATATTATCCCGGCATCCTCACGTGCGGAGGCGTATCGCAGCACACGACCCACCGTCGTCTACTCCAGCAATCCTCGACAGTCAACCATTGACCTAGGTGAAGATTACGGCTATACAAAACCGGGCGAGCTTCTGCAGTATGATCTCGAGCACCCCAAGCAGCACCATCATCATCACCGACGGCATGACAGCTTCGATCACTATGCCCGACCAAACGTTTACTATAACCCTGAACCCCGCGGATTCAGCATTGAGACGAGCAAGTCTGAAAATCGTGGCGGCCCACCGCCTACCACCTGGGGCCTCGACAAGCTGAATCGGAGTTCCGCGTTGTATGAACCGGTACCTCCACCAGCTCCCATTCCGCCTCCACCTCTCCGCGATGGCGCTCCCGGAAGCCCACGCGAACGCCGAGGCTCTAACAGGCATGCCCGACCCGTTTCGTTATATCAAGAGATCCCACCCCGCGTCTCACACGGCGATGACTATTACCGTCCTCGTGAGAGGGAGGGATCCCGCCATCAGAGAGAACACCGGGAATTTGAGGATCTTGGGCGACGCCACCTAGACGAGGAAGTGTTCGTGGATGACGATGTCCGATCGCGAGGATTCGGTATTCGGACTGAATCTGGCCCGCCGCCTCCAGAACCTGATGACAGGCGGGAGCGGCGGGAGCGCGAGCGTGAGCGTGATCGCGATCGCAGAGAATTTGTTGAGTCGCACCCGCCACGGAGGTCCGATGAGGATATTGATCGTGATTGGGATCGTATCGAAAAGCGTGAGCTCGACGATAGGCATGAGCGGAGGAGCAAACAGAGACCAGTTGCCAAGGAGGACGACGATAAAGCCGCACCTCCCGCCAACAAAGAGGATGCAGAGCCCGGGAAGAACCTTCGGGATAACCTGAAAGCCGGTCTCGGAATTGCTGTGTCCGCTATTGGCCTCAGTCCTACGAATAAAGAGGGCAAGGAGGTTGATAGGAAGCGCAGGGAGAGGCGAGAATCCCCAGACAGAGACAAGGAACGCGCACCGCGGAGAGAATCAGAAGAGGATGATTGGAGCTCGTCGGGTGATGAAGTAGAGATAATTAGTGCTCGCGCGTCTGATCGCCGTCGCCCTCGCGAGAAGGTGTACGTGCCCAGGGAACGCAAAGAGCGGGCCGACCCTCCCGAGCCGTCGCCGGTCCATGATACTCGACCGGAGGCTGATGCGCCGCCTGCTGCTGCTACTGCTGCTGCTGCTGCTACCGAGAGCTCACCGAGGGTTAGTCGTGACTCTCTTCAAGCCGAAGACGAGGCTGATAGATCCCGAAAGCGGGAGAGGCGATCATCTTTCAACCCCAGGGACGCAGACGACCTTCGTGACGTCCAACAGAAGCTTGCGGCTATGAACGTCTCCGACAAGCAAGAAAAGGTGGTTGTCGTGGAGGATCCAAACGACAGCCCACGCCGAGACTCTCGAAAGGACGAGCGCTCTGCATCGAGCAGGCGGGAGTCATCATCTCAAGGCCATGACCTTATAGTCTCCAATCCTCAAGACAAGGCCGTTCGCGTCGTCTCCCCGCCACCTACTGAGAAGGGTGGAGCAAAGCCCATCAAGGGTATCCTCAAGCCTCCGAGTAGCAAGTTCCCCGAGGACCCGAACCCTATTAGGGAGGGCGTCGCTCCTCACAAGAACGATGAGAAACTCAAAGAGGTCCCGGCCGGCGCGCGCTGGACGAGGATCAGCCGCAAGATTGTTAATCCCGAGGCTCTTGCCGTGGGCAAGGAGCGATTCGAGGAGCGAGATGACTTTGTCATTGTGCTCCGGGTCTTGAGCAAGGAGGAGATTCAGACGTACGCCGCTGCGACGGCACTGATAAGAGGTAAGGCGCAATTATACCATACTGACCACAGGCTGAGTCAAGTTAGGTTTAGTTCGTCTCTTTGCTAACTTTTACGCCTTGCAGAGAAACGGAGGAAGGAGTATGAGAAGAACAAAGGACAAGACTATAGTGATGATGAAAGAGATGACGACCGCAGAAGACATCGCCGGTATAGAGAGAGGGACGACTATGACGAGGATGATGCCGACGAGGGCGACCGTGAACGACGGCATAGGAGACACCGTCGCTACGACGAAGAAGAGGACGAGCATCGCCGGCGCCAAGAGCATCGTCACCATAGGCGATCGTACCGCGAACGAGAACGGGACGCTGCGGCATCGTGACCACCTTCCCTACTTCGAAGCCCAGGAAGTCCGGAGATTGCTTATCATCTGACCGCTATGAGCCATTCTTGTGGCCTCTTGTTTCCTTCTTGCTTATTTACTTGCTTTCCTATGTATGGCGCGTCCAACTAAGCCTGGAGCGGAGCTTCTTGGGCACGAGCGATATGTTTTCTATGGCATGGTAAAAGGTCGGTTTCTTTACGCGACAAGAAAAGACTGATATACCTTTTTTTTTTTTTTTTTTATCATTGGGAAAGGATAGATCTGCGAGCATGTATGGTTTATTATGTATATGAAGCTACTTTGACACGGGGTTTGAACTGGGACGCATGTACGAAAGGAGATGGGAATGGAAAACGTAGTTAATGATGACACGAAGTGAGTTGTTGATACCAGTTACAAGTTTGTCATTTTCAAGATATTGGGTGTCGATAGATGGACTGTGAGCTTCATCTTGTTCTATCACCCTTCTTTGTTGGGATTAGACTTTCTCGGATCTCTTTGACACGCTTTCTGTTCTAAAGCCTCTTACTATTGTCCTATGATCTCGAGAGTCTCAAATTTGGCAGTGGCACAGATGGTAGGCAGACCATGGCGCATTGGTTACAATGAGGAGGACCAACTTTCACAGAGCGTCAGGATCAAAGCTAACAAACACTCTCGACGTTGGCATTGTCCTTGGAGCTCCTAATCATCCGGCTACCAATCCTCGACGTCGGCTGGCAGGAATTCCGAATCCTCGAGGAGCAGCTTCGAGGCCCATCTCCCCGAGGCGCATTTTCTTCGAGTCGAGTGGGCAGAGCAGGGCAAAACCGCGCAGCGAGTGCTTTCTGGTTGCCTCCCAGAGAACACGGAACCTTCATTTACGAACTTACAAACCGATTTGGTCTCTGGGAATTCCCAAAAATACACTTCTGGATTTCGCTGGCTTACATTGTGTTGGTGGTTCGCCACCGCTCCCAGGCGTTCGACCACGGCTTACACAGCCGTTCGTGCAACGTGGACCACTTACAAGGCAGATCTTACCTCAAAGAAGAAATATAAACAATCATTTACAATTACTCTGTAATCAAATCCTCATCCATACGTTCTTGGAGTCCTCCCGGTATTGCATCTTACAAAGTTGAAGATATACGAGGCCGCCCAACCATCACACTCGATACTAACCCACAGCCTCGCCGTGGCGAAGGGAGGGACTGCTCCCCCCTCCACTACCGACCCTCCTTTTCCTGTGTCGGGCACACCCGTTCCCATCCCCGAGGGTCTGTTCGCCAGGGACCTGGACTGGCTGGGCTGGCACACACCTCCCTACCTGTTAGAGACAGACAGACTAAAATTTGACGGGGTCTGCCAGCAGAGCACTGCTGGATTGAAATCCCGCGAGTGTGGGACGAAGAATTAAAATGTCACATTTTTGTCCCTCTCACATTTGTTACGAATACGACTGAGCCAACCTGCAATGGTACATTCATACAGCTCCTCTTTCTTTCTGGTCGGTGTACGAAGTAGTGTTTCCTAATTCACTGTCCTTTCGCGGAAAAGAAGTACGGAGCGGTGCAGGACGTTCGATCCAGCACACCACTTCCTCGTAATAAGAAGCGATACTTGGAGCATGTCTGCGAGTTTTGTTGTCTGGGAGGAGCGGAAATCAGCACCACAATAACGCACGGTTGTGGAACCGGTCTGCGGCATCAGTCACACCGATACTTTTTCCTTCTCCTTTCTTCCTCGAGTCGAAAGGTATTTCTTGAAATTTCCTTTTTCTTCTTCTGCGTATCCTCGTGTGCTTTCCAAAGTCGTCGAGGCACCCCCGTTTTTTTTTTTGTTCAGGCCCTTGTTAATCTTAAGCGAAAAGATGTGGCTGGCGTCGGTTCCGCACGATTGGCACCTCCATCGCTCCATATCCCTTCCCTCTAAACTTCCAGGACGAGTCAAGGCGGAGTGAGGGAGGGAACTTTGTGATGAGGAGGGCACGGAGCACACTACACTCCGTAGGCCTCCCCCCACGTTGTACTTGTATTAAAGAGGGGCCCCGGAAAGGGCGCTATACTTGCCGTGGGCTTAGTGGATTGGCTTGCCAACACTTTTTCGCTCTCTCTCATCCCCTTTTCGTATTGAGAATTGTTTGTTTCGGGAAACCTGAGGAGAGCCATCGAACATACTGTACGGAAAAGTACCCTTTGCATGTGCGCTTTCGCCCGTAAGAGACGTGTTAGTGTCGCTCGTGTTCCCCATTTCAGGCTCTCCCCTGGACGAGACCCACTGGGGAAAACGGATGAAGCTTCCACGGGTGGGTTCAAGTAATATCGAAAAAAAAGCCTCCTCCCCTCCGTCCCTCCCTCTCCACTAGCGAGCCATCCTCTTGGATCGAGTCCCCTGGTCCTTTTCTTTCCTTGCTTTGTTTGAGGCTGTTCGAAGTACAAGCAATGTACTTCATGGGCGGCCGCCAGTGCGGGCGTGGGCTCTGTACTCTTTTCACTGTCCTTTTCCGTTTCTTTCTTTTTTCCCTCTTTTTTGCCCTTTTATTTTTGTTATTTTTCTCTTCTTTTCTTATCCCCTTTCATTTCCCGTTTCCAGTTTCTTTCTTCTCCTTGGCTTGCTTCGCATTGTGATTTCCCCTTGCCCCCTGATCCTACATGAGGATAATAATAGACGCGAGATGGGAAGGGGGCCGGGGAGGGGCGTCCGGAATAAAAAATAATAAGACGAGAGGCTACTGATGGCGTTACGTTTGGGATGAGTTATGTGGGGCTTGTAATAACGACCGTCACGATTTGGAGATGCAGCTATGCTAGATTGGGAAAAGAACGCTGTTTGCTTAGGGGGGGTGTGGGACGGACGCCAGGCGGTAATACCAGGACTTTGGGGTCGCTGTGACAGGCGGAATAAGACTTTGACGGGGGTCTGGTGACGGAGGAAATGGGAACGGGAGGAGGCACCTGGTAGCGTGTTGAACCGGGGGGGGGAGGGGGGTCTTACCCTTTGGTTTTTCTGGCGAGGTTCCCTTGGCTGGTACTTGGCACTATCTCGATGCACAAGTGACACAGAGTAATCTTCCCACGTTGTTCTGCCGGGGCGCGTGAACCTTCCTGGCGGGACCGGAACTCGAGGAACTGGGCAGGGCATGGTGATCGGCCTCCCTCACCCATGTTACCCCGTCCCAAGTCCCCGATTCCGAGCCTTTGGAGGATTCTCTCTCCCTGTCCCTTCCGTGAAACTTCCCATGGAGTCCGCTTGCACACTCCTACTTGTACAAGGAGGACTGGTTGACTAAATACTCGGATGAAGACGAAGCCAATGAAGCTCTTGTTTGAGGAACAAGGGTGTGGTGTGCCCCCCACCCCGTGCCGCCGTGCTCGCTGCTTTTACTTCGCACCTTTCTCGATAAGTGTCCAGTATTCGTCTTTCTGTTGCTCTGAAGAAAATGGGCCAAAAAAGTAGTGCGGCTAGGACCACTTCGTAATCTGTTCGTTGGGGGCGGGGGAAAGGTGTGGTACGATCCGGGACTAGATTAGACTCATGTGTGTACGGACAAGGAAAGTACAGACGCACTTCGTACAGATGGGGCGTAGAGGGACGGGGGCGGACTGGACGTGCGGTGTTGTGCTGTGTGCGCGGATGGGGGTGGGTGGATGGTGGATGGGCTGGCGACTTGCATCCAGCACCAAGTACGAAGTGGTAAAGGATCACGGAAAACCCGCCATGCACGTTTAGGGGGTAAATGGGGATGGGCGCGGGAGAGGGTGTGATGTGGGTGGGTGTGGTGAGCCGGGGAAGAGAGGAAGAGAACCAAAGAACGAGAGAACCAGGGTTTGCGATTGGAGATTAATAGTACGAAACACTTCAGAGCGTACGAAGTATGCGCAGTTGGACGAAGGAGTCTGCGAAGTACGAAGTAGCGTAATTGATATTATTCCTACTTTGTAGTAGTGTGTAGTTGAAGTCGCAGCAGAAGGACACCAGAAATGATTGATGTGACTCGATGGGGCAGATTGAAGTACGAATAATAGGAAATGGACCAAAGGAGAAGAAGCAGAAGAGGAAGAAGAGTACTTACCGCCACAGTATCTCTTCCCGCACGCTAGAGGATTGACAAGTACTCGCTCCTGGTGCATGCTCACTGGATCAGCGCCCCTTCGTTTCCTCACATCCTTCGTACACACACACACTGCTATTACTACTTCGCCGTAGTATTGTTTGCTTCCCCGATCCGAGGAGGGTGGGGTGTCTTTCGAGTTTTCTCCTATCTCCTCCCAGCTCGTGCTATAATTCGTAGCAATCTCACAGCTTCTATCACCTTGCAATGGGTGCCATCTCCCTCTTTTCCCTCTGCGGCAAGAGAGAGGGTCGATCACTTGCCCTCCACCAACACCGACTTTCGTGATTGTCAGTGCGGAAAACGTCCCATTTGACGCTGCCGTGCCCACCTTCTCCTTTCGAGCTTTCCAGCGAGGCGAGCAAGGCTTGTCAGCCGGTTAGCACGGATGTGCGCAGAGTTGCCAATGCTGGCTGGAGACCCTTTTATTTCGTACTATTATGAGTACCATGATGTCTCGGAAATGGACATGGGCGTGGAACTGTCGCAGCGGGGCTGAAAACCACTCTCCTCCCTTTTCCAATTTTCCCTCCTCAGAGGTCGAGATAGTAGTCCACGCCCCCGTTGATAGGCCTCCGTATGGGTTTCCTGGAGGCGTTGATTCGGCTTGTAAAGAAAAGGCCTGTCCGTAGTACATAGGCGTGCAACACGATCATACCCAGATAATACCGGCACTCGGTTGCAAACTGAGAAGTGCCGCCCTCTTCGGTGCATCCTTCATCGTCGTGCAAGGGCTCAGGTAGTTTACCACCTAGCTCTGTCCGAATGGTGCCCCATGCAGATCCCCAACCATCTCGACCCGACTGATGGGAATAATACCTCAGACTCGTAGTGTACACTCCACCCTCGTCAGTTTTAGGGTCGATGAAGCTGGTTCAGAAAGAACGGGGAAAAAACGAAAAGGGGGGGGGGGGGGGGACAAGAGGGATCCCGGCCTCCCATGGTGTTGGGCCGACATGGGGACCACAGGTCAACAGTCCCACCATCTCTTCAGTGTCCATAGCCTGGTTTTTACCCCCTTGCTTGCTTTCTACTTCGTAGTGTGACTGTGTACCCCCTGGAAGGGAAGTAAATGTGTGGATGATAGTACCACGCGATGCCACAACGCTACGGACAGGACCGCTCCATCACGGGAACAAGTGTCGGATGTGGGCCACCTGTCCGGAGCACAGCAAGAACGGGGGCTGTTGTAGATTCGCCAAGACCCTGATTGATCTATCACCTTTTCCCCGACCTATCTCCTTCATTCTTGTGGAATGGGGGCTGAAAAGCCGGTTGGTTAGAACAAACTATTCTCTGCGCTTGAGAATAGGGATATGCGCACCAACATTGATCCGCAACCACTCCTCGTTTGGAGTACACTCAGTACACTACAGAGGTACAGCTAGCGGGTTTAACGGGTCACGTCGACACATGGCGAACCGACAGGCGTGTTCTGTCCTTCGTACGACTGGCGCATACGAGATGCAAAGTCCAGCATGACAACCATCCCTTTCTGTCCAATTTCCGACGCCAGTCCTACAGTATGGCGCGGTGTGATTCGTCGCTCCCAGTCCTCATCTAGGGGGTGCAGTGTTCGCCGACCTCAAATCAGATAATTATCGTCAGAGACTCCTCCTCTCGGAGGACTCACTTGCTTTTCCTAGTGGCTCCTCCAAGGGCGGTGAAAGAGCGGAAGCCGGTGGACAACCAGAGACAAGAAAAAAGGAATGAAACTATAAGGAGAGAAGTAGATGGCTAGGTGCAGGATCCAATAAGAGGCGCGCATGAAGGCTTCCATTCTGCGCCCTGTTCATTTTTGGCTCGATGCAGTCTCATGGACCATGCGACTTGCAGCTCGGGGAGCGGGGCGGCCTTGACCTCAAGCTGGCTGGTTCTTGCCCCAGCCCGCCACCAGATCGAGATCTGACTTCTTACTCACCTTGTCAACAAGCGTGGCCTAGCTTGTCACAGATGCCCTTGCAGCATGATCGGCCAGGGGATGACAAGCCCAGAGGCGACGCGTCGTTCCTTGCAAGATCCGCCTCCATAGAAGACGAAATTACGATCAAGATACTTCGTAGAAGAATAGAGTATTAAGAAGTAGTAATAATAATAAGGAAGCAAGAAACGAAATCAATGGTGGGCGCGTCCAAACCTCGCTTCAATGCACGTTGGAGCTTCCATCAGCTGTCACACCGACCGTGCAGTATTATAATTTCACCAAGTTGGAGTGTGCTCTGAGTGTACGCCGCCTGCATGTCGAAGTACTTCCCGAAGCGGAATTAATCGAGATGAGACATCTCCCCAAATTCATGCCCATCACAGCGGGTGTCCAGGGCGGAATCGAGGGAACAGATTGGAATGTGCTTAGAATCGACTCGTCATCCAATCTAGCCCCCATGCTCCCATGCTTCCATGCTTCCATGGTTTGCGCCGGCTGGTAAGCTCTTTGCACAGTCGGGGCTGGCTGGCGTTGCCTGTTGCTCGGCCTAGGATCGGGAACGGATCATCCCTGTTCCGGCTCTCTTTTAACGTCTGCTCCTGTCCTCCGACTACCGACGAGGTAAACGCTGCGCATCCGAGAGACGCAGAACGCGCCGGTAGTCTCTATTTCGTAGATGTAGACTCATGGTCAAAGGTAGGGAGCTGGAACTCAGAGGTGGACGGGGAAGACCAAGCGAGGAGGGAAAAAAGGGAAGAAAGAAAGAAAGAAAGAAAAAGGAATTTAGCATCCTTCTAGACGCTGGGGATATTCAGAATCATTGTAGCGTGTGCCGTTGGAGAACGCCACTTTACGTGCTCGCGAGAGAAACAGGGAGCTGGTTCAAATGCAAATTTGCTTTTTCAGTGGCCGGTGGCCACGTCAGGTGAAGTAAGAGAACAGGAGCCAAATCAGTACCATCCAAGACATCTGTGTTGAAGTTGAAGACTTGACTGTTGACCTCAGAGACGACAGGTGTCATTGCGCTTCTAAATGAACCATTTTTTTTTTTTTTTTTTTTTTTTTTTTTTTTTCATTCTTCTGCTTCTTCTTTTTTCTGAACCAGCTTCCGACACCGAAGTCTGGACGGATGATGTGGGTCACCGTGACCGAGACTCTTGCCTATCCCGAACATGAATCACCATTGCTTCTTCCAACATTTCCGCTGCGCGACGGGCGTGAAATTCCTCTGGCGGGCGTCCGGAGCTGAAGGCGAAAGCACCACTAACACAGATGACGGCGAAGGTCTTTGGGATGCGTAGGAGATTTGTAGGCTATTAACATCAATCCAGTGGCATAGGTCCTGAACTTGTGGCAGATATGCCTTTTCTGTCTTAAGGGAAAAATGCAAACAAAAAGAAAGAAAAGAAAGGAGTGTTCGTGTTGAAATTGATAGCCTTTCGCTGATTCTAAGCAGTTCGGTCGTCCATGGTTGGTGTTTGATAACTGCCCGGGCCAGGGACTCACCACGCGGCGTCACAATCGAAGACGTCTGCTAATTTCCCTCTCCCTTTTTTCCTTCTTCTCCTTCTTCCCCTTCTTTTCTTCCTCTTTTTCGCTGTAACTCCTGCGTCGTACGCATGGTTTGCCATGCTACAGACTGCTCCTCGAAGAGACCGCGACACGAATCCGAGGAATCTGATTCGAGGGCCGCGGATGCTTCTCCGAAGGGCATCCCGTGACCATCTCGTCCCGCTGGTCCTACCAAGGTGGCGTTCTTTTTCTCATGGGTCCTGTCATATGAAACAAAACTCCCCTATCGTGGCCCGAGGGAAAGCTTGTGAGGATGGTTTAAGATGAGGTGGCGCCAAGGGTTCCGACTTGCCAGGCAAATGCGAACTTGGGTCCAACCTTGACGAACTGCACTGGCTTAATTTAGTGGGTGTCAGCTGAATGAGGAATGGTTTGGCAGCAAATGAGTGAGTGGGGTTAATTGTGAAATGTACGAAGTAGAAATATATGGCTGATTTACCTCTGTATTCGTTGTTGGTCCCCACTTGCGATACGAAGTACTTCGTAGGTAAGAAGATGGAGAATACAGGTCCTTCGCAGCTTCGCACTGCAATGTAAGGAAAGGCCGCAGCGGCTCGAATTGTACACCCATGTCGGCGTGGCTCCGAGCATCCACTGCAGCAGCCGCCGGCCTCAATGTGTCCTATCCTTCGAGCAAGGTGCGATATGTGACGCACACCGGGAGCAGCGATCATGACAGGGAGGCCAGCCCTGACGTTACCAACAGAATGCGTCCCGAAGGACGATTCCCTGTCAGGACAGAGGCAGGTTTAGGGGGGGGGGGGGGGGGGGGGCCGCCAGGGACCAGGTCTAGCCAGACAACCAGTGCCTCGGGTTGGGAGGCATACGTTCATAAGGCTGCGTAGTGTAGTGTAGTGTAATGTGGGCTATTGTACAAGGTTAATATTCCTCGACGGAGTGTACGGAGTATATTGTGCTAATGCAAAGAGCGACCGGGGTTCTCAGCAGGGATCTTACACGGTTTCCAGGACGCGATCTTGACTCCGATGTGATGCGGGAAAGTGGGATAATTTGTCTGCTTCCATCGAACCTGGTTTGAAGGGCTCTGAGCCGGGCACATCGATGCATGCTATCCTGGGAGGTAGTATTTGGAAAACACGGCCTAGCGATCCTCAGGGTTTGAGGAGTTCGCTTGAAACAGGGAGGACCTGGATCCTTCGAAAATTCTTCAACATTTGACGGTCTGTGAGGATTGGGGAGACTGCCAAGCTCGGCGCAATATTGATGTTGCTTATACTTCGTACTCAACCTCCTGGCTTTTGAGGACGAAGTATTCGGGGTATTAACTGGAAGATTGCGAATCTTAGGTCTCCAATGTGTGACCCAATATGATCATGCATTGCGACGTCCTAATCCGAGAGATACCAAACATCCTCTGTCGGGGCTGCCACGGAAGTGTTGGTCAACGCCCGAGCGTCGATCCTGAATGATCACTTGTGGCAGCAGCCGTCGCCTCGGACTCTTGAGCCGGCAGGCTAGCGTGGTGTGCGCAGGCAGGGTAGGAAGCAAGCCTGGTACGAAGCAAGTTACATACTTCCCTTCTGTGCCGAGTGCAGTACCGGCTCCACTTTCCCTCGAGTCCCTGGCTTGTCCCTGGTCGTCGAAGCCGTGCCCATGTCCATGTGCTGATCCTGGCCATTTCCACGTAGACTTGTAGCTCTCGAGAAATTACACTCCACCACTCCTCAGGTACCGCCCGGACGGGTGCGAAGTATTACCACTAGCCCTATTGGGGCAGGTAATTTTAGTCGCTCCCTCCTCAGAATCCCGCCATCTCCTAATTACGGAGCACATACTTTTGTATGACAAGTACGAGATACAAAGAAGACCAAATCCACTGCTCCAGTTGTGCCTGCCAAACTGGAAGAGGGGCTTCAGCCTATTAGCGTGGTCTGATATGATATTGGCCAAAGTAGGGTCCGCCGGGAAGATACGAAGTACGAAGTACTTCATCTTTGCAAAGAAATCCTGCAAGTCGCGTCGAAGGACATAGCCAAGACGTGATGCATAATCACAGTTGGGTACTTTGAAGTAATAATGATGTGGTGTCAAGGACGGTGGTGCGTAATAGAGAGCAGACAATTTCGAGGGGGCAACACCAAGGCGCGTTACCAGGCTGCCGCTCAAGGCGCTTACAGAAGTAACCAGAGTGATGATGATGAAGGCGACGAGGACTACGAAGTAGGTCGTCGGATGCTACTGCTGGAACTTTGAAGGGGCTATGATATAGCTTACTTCGTATATTGCAAATGACAGCCCCGACTACAGAGAACAGTGCAGCACCGACCGTCTGGAGCCAAAAGCGAAAAAGTGCCTGGGTTCCGTCTTTGGATTGGTTATCTTTATTTTAACGTTGGGAAAATGTAATTACAAAGTTAATGGCCCTGATTCGTTTGCAGTCTACGAAGTACTCCATACTCAGTCTTAGTTTTAGGATGTCAACTGAAATGACACTTCTCTGAACTTTGCACATGATGAGGATATACTCCATGTCTACTCCGTAATATGTGTCAGTGTCTGATGTGGGACAAGCCATAGGGTTAGTTTTAGAGGAGGCTCTCCCGAATGCACACTAGTTAGTTTTCGTCACCGTTCCTCCCGAAAAAAAAAATATACAACCTAAAAACGGACTCGTTTGTGGCAGAAATCCCACACTCGTCAACGTCTTTCATCTAATTGATACTCCCAATCCAGCGATGGCGACGAGAACGAATCCTATGGATCACACGGAGGCCTTGGCGGGGCTTGAGCTGGTTGATCAGTTCCTAGGGGCCTTGTCCATGAAACCAGATGCCGTCCGCCACACCCTGGGAGCACTCACTGTCGACCCCATCGCCCAAGAACCTGTCACAGATTACATCACCGACATCGATGAACGATGCCACCTGTTTCGGGAGCTCCAGCGGCTTTTCGCGGACTGTTATAATATAGGATCTGAGTTGAATGCAACAACGTTGGGCTTCTTCATGGTTGCGCCTATCTTGGAGATTAAGGAGGGTATTTCGGCCATCCAAACGTTCCACCTGATTGGTGTGAACGCCGCGACCCCGTTTGCCATCAGGTCCTGTATGTGTCCTAGAACCCCCGGCCGCCACCGACAACCTTCTCTCCTTGCTAACATTTCCTTAGACCTTCTGAAAGGTGGTCGTCAGGCAGAGCCACCAGCAACCCCACTCCTGGCAGGACCAACATCAATTTAAGGCGCTCCTAATTCTACTGATGACATCACAAGAGCTGGCAGCGAGGTTGCCAAACAACGAGATAGACATACTTGTGTCTTCGCTGGCACGAGTGATCCTGCTGCAGCCCACATTTTCCCGTTCGTGACAAGCGCGAAAAGAGACTTTCGCTGTCTCAACCAGCTACTTCAGATCTTCTGGGGCGCTGACAAAGCGATGGACTGGCGTAGGTGTTACGAAGATGCAGGCACCGCCCAATCACCCCAAAACTACATCTCGATGAACTGCCAACTCAAATTTTGGTTCGACAATGCGAGATTTGCCTTGAGGCCTCTTCGACGCACCCAGAATGGAATCATTCTTCAGTTCCATTGGCTAAGAAAAACCTCCCTGAGGCCCCGAACAATGATTATTCCAGACCAAGACATTTTGGTCCAAGCGGGGTTAACAGACTACAAGACGTGGGGCGCAAGTCTGGCGCACCGGGAAACCGGTGCTCCCATCCAGACGGGGCAAACCTTTGTTATTAGAGCAGAGGACCCGGAGGATCTATCCAGCTTCGAGCTTTTGGAACTACACTGGAACCTTCTGCGTGTTGCCGCCATCTGTGGGGTTGCGTTGCGGATGCCACTGACGAGGACTACGAAAAGGACGAGGAGGAGGATTACGATTAGAAAGTACGAAGTACGGTGCGTAGTTCCAAGCCGTTGGATGACAAGGCGGCGCCGGCTTCGGAGTAGTTAATCTTGGAAGAGCCGACGGCGAGTGAAGACAAGCTCTCTTCTGTAAGCCACACTCGAATCAACACCCGGCACAGCTATCAAACTCATCGCTTTGCGTGCAGCCGGAAAGCTGCGGACTACGAAGTATGTAGTGTGCTGTAGAACTCGGAACGCGACCTGAGGAAACGCGAAAAGTTGGAACGGCCCCACTCCAACGAGCCGCCGGCCGAACTAGGAGGTCGTGGGGAACGTGCCATCACTTCTACGAAGTAATCTACAAAGAAAAGAAAAGAAAAAAAAAAGAGGGCGCTGCCCCTATGTCCGCGCCACTTTTTCAAGGGAGCTGTCTCAGTAGCCGCAACTCTTGAGTGCTCTAGGACAGTGTTGGTGGGTCCGATGATGGTGGCAGGCACGGTCCTTGGTACCTCGTAACTCTGGCGAAAAAGAGGAAGGGAAGACCACTGATTGGGGAGGGGGTATATATATTGTGGCTTACAAGGAGACTTGTACGAAGTATGACTGCAATGTGTTTCTTAATTGCATTTCCAGACTGATAGGGAAAGAAAGGTCGAAGAACAATTGCAAGAAGGGAAGGAGGAGAGCTTATACACTACAGTACTGGAGGCATCTGAGTTTCTTTATCTATTCTCATAATACACAGAATAACTGTTGGCAATTGCTTCGTAGGTCTTCGCTGATCTTGGCGTTGACGAAGTCAAGCTCTCAAAACCATCATAAACTACCTACGAAGTAGAAGCCAGCTTGGGAGCTCCCTTCTCCGGAGAACAAGCTTCCCCAGACTTACTTCGTACAACCCAGACTACACTTCGACGACGCCACCAGGCTAAACAGGGTCTCCAACCGGCTATCCTAAAATTCGGAACCAGTCGAGTGTTTGCACTAAAACGCTGCCCTCGCCAGGGGGAAAATGAGAATTGTAGGGCGACGACCTCACGGAGCAGAAATCCTCCACAAACTGCTCCACATCCATATCCTTCGTGCGTAGTGTACATACACTAGTGTATTTACTTCGTAGTGTATTGGGGTGAGAGCGGCAAACATATCTTCCCTGGTGGGAATGGAAAGTGGGAAATAATTTCGGGGAACTTCCCTGGTGCTATTTTACTAGTATGTACGAAGTACCTAGTTCCCGTACTTCGTATACCCAAGCTGAAGTTGTGATGCATGAACACTGTCGTGGGATGCTATCACAAGCGGTTTTGGATAAAGAAGCTTCATCCAACCTTGCATTTCTCCCAGGGGTTTTGCATTATGTACACCTGAGTGCCCAGTTTCAACGGTGGTGAGAGCCAATATAGTGTTGCGCGGTTTCGTTCGAGAAACCGGGTGGAACAATAATGATGCATATTAACGACTGCTCCTGGGACTTTGGGTAGGTGTGTGGTGTTCCCATCATAAAATCTAACACATAATCCTTAGCGACTCTTCCATAAAGGGGCTGGTCTCGTACTTCGTAATTACAGTACTCCAGTGTGCTCGGTATCTCCTTCAAAAGCTGGGCATGGAACTGTAATATTAGGATGCAATATAGGTGCACAGTGGATGTCCAGTTCTACTGTTCGTTGGCAAGGTCACATCAAATCTTGAAGGCGCACTGACACTGCCGGGATGGAGCCACAATAGAATTGCACCACGCCGTCTTACTTGCGCCACTACCTCAATACAGTTTCTGGTGTTGCTCTTTTCGCGAACTTCAAGTGCTTCATAGTGTACCGCGGTACTTCGAGGCCAAATAATAGCTCAAGGGGATGATGAACCAGTGTTGTACAGAAACGCTGTGGCGTGGGGTTAGCCAGCGGAGAGTTCCGTACCAAAGAACAGACTGGACCTGCAACGCACAAGGGCAGTCGGAAATGACCACAGGGGGCCGCTAGTGGCCTTTATCCACCTAGGGTAATCTTGGCGCTTCTGGTCATCGCACAGGCTTAGCTCCCCTTGCGGTGTCGTCCAGCCCACACCACACTTGCCATGATAGGCTACCGAGCCCTCCTTCATGCTGTCACAAAGTAAACTCTTCAGCGTACACTTGACTTGTGCTGGAGAGGTCGACGTTGCAGCGCATGCTGTATAATCCAATAGTAAGGAAATGGAGGTGCTGTGCTTCCGCGCACTCATGCGCATTGGACCCCGCGTCCCTGTGGCAGATCAACACTACTCTGTACGAAGTACTCGTTTCGATTTTCCATCAACGCAGCTCATGCCGTGGCGCACCGTCGATCACTCCTGATTTTGTCCAAGCCGTGCCAGTTTGGGACGCCATACTTCGTACACTCCAAGAACAACCCAGCACGTAAAACCATCACAACGATTAATTTCTGGATCTGCAAGCTAGGGAACCAACGGCTGCTTCCCCCGGTGCTACGCTAAAGCTTAAAAAGGTTAAGGAGTGTTTCCTCGAGGCTCTCTTTTTTGTACCTTATTGAGCAGGGAGAGAGGCTTGTTTGACGAAGTCGGGTCAATTTCAATCCTCCTTGGTGAGGAACAACGGGGCACAGTGTGCTTATCGACGATGTCGGACCTCGCGTCAGTTGAGATTTGCACTGGTTGACTTGATCTTGTTCGAAGACGATGTGAGCTACGAAGTATATCGGATTTCTCGACAGTATTTCCTGGTTCTCCAAAACCTAATTTGCCCACCTTTAATATTTTTCATGTCGAAAGAGAGAGATGATCGATGTCGTGTGCGAAGTACGAGGTAGTGCGTACTCGGGCGATAAAAGGAGGGAAACTAACCACGAAGTCTCCGGCCAGGCTAGTCAAATCGAGGAAGTCTGTACACTCGACAACGCTTGGGAAGAGATTTTCGCAGTGATACACGCGAGAGGTGCACGAACCAGATTGACGGCTGAAAATAGCTCTTGATTTATCAGCTCTGTTGAGGCAATTTTGGGAACGAGGTGGAATTAATCAGGATGAAAAAGCTGAAAGCTAAAACCTTTGACGCGTGGAGGAGATGAGCTGGGATCACTATCAGTTTAACCTTCGGCTGCCCCTGGGATCCAGGTTACCCGACACCGTGGGTTCCTCCATTCACCCCCGAGATCCGAGCAAGGGCGCAGGCAGGGGGGTGAATCGTGCTGCCGAAATGAAGAATGAACAGAGATGGCCACTTAGCCTTCTTGGCAAGCTTCTCTTCACCAGAACGAGCACTTGTAATGTGTGAGGAAAGCAGAGGTTTACGCAACGGGTCTGGAACTCTGACCATGTTGTATGGGTCGTTGCATTTTGCGTGAATTCCTCCAGGACTTTTGGGATCGCGTTTTGCTGAAGCACCATTTGAAGAACCGAGACACTGGTTGCCCGTTGTGTTTATGCCTGACAAGTGCGTGTGCCGCACCAGGGCCCGGAATCGATATCCCCGAAATCCTGGGATTCGCACTAGAATCCCTCAAAGGTCACAATACTTTATAGACTGGTGTTGAGCCTCAACGAAGGAAGAAGAGGATTACTTCATGGGCTTGGTTTCACAAATCGTGTGCAATTTTCATCGTGGGGTTCCTCAGTCAGAGCCACTGCAATTGTGTGCGATCATTGAAGACCTGTACGAGGTACTTTAACTGCCATACTGGTAGTTTAAGGAGTACATGTACCTTTTCGTATTATTCTTCAGAAGCCGTTGAGCCAGGCGATGTGGAGAGAACCGTGAAGCAACCGCGTTCGGCCTGGGGACCGACCACGCGAATGGCACATGGGTGAAAGTAAAAGTAGCCTCGTACCTGAACTCCACCACAGTTGAACTTCTGGGCAGGCGCGGCTTGTGAATGACAATTTGACATGACATGCCGATGGAACCAGGTCTAATTTTCCAGAATATAAACCATATTGCGCACGTCGTCATCAGTTTCTCATTAGCGGGTGGATCAAATCATGCGAGGGCGGGTTGAAATTTCCTGCCCCCAAAAGCCTTGCGCCGAACAATACTCGACGCCTTGCAGCTCCTGTTTTGCTTACCGTGCTGCGTGGTCTTTAAAAAGTAAATTGCCTGCCTCCCGCTGCCGTGAGCCTCCCCATGCCTTCCTTTGCCGCCCTGCGAAGTATAGCACGCGGCACAAGAGATTTGATGCTTTGTAGATGCCGGCCCTTGCAGACAGTACTTTCCGCCATTCTGGGTGTTTCGTCTTGTGCAGGCCCAGAAGTTCTAGGAGCCTTTCGGGAAATAACATGAATATAAATACACCAGTTACCTTCGTGGTGTGGAGTATATATAGCCTGCCCAAGCTGGCCTGGCGGTTGTTAACTAGCTAGTACATCCCCTTCTCCACGTGCCAGCGGAGTATGCGATGAGCCAGCATCAGATCAATCAAATTGATATTTGACACTCCTACCCACAATGAACTCAGATGTTTGGGCACTCTGCCAGCCAGCCCAGAATGCGAAAGCTGCGGGCTTGAAGGTTCGAGAAGAAGGAATCTAGAAACATTCGTGAGCGTCGTGGATCGAAGCTAACAATCAGACGAATTCAACTGCGGGATGAGAGCAAACTGCTTAATCTCAGTATCAGAGTATTAAAGACGATGTCGAAGCCTGTGATGCATCTCCACTGCCCTTTCCTTTTGATCTCCACCCTTGGCCCCATACAAATTGTACCCCTGCGAAATGAATCCCTGTAGTGTGATCATGTATCAATGTGTGTACGAAGTACTGCCCTCTGGGACATTATGAGGTAGCACTCTGTATTCTAGCACTAACATTAATCCCTTGAGCCTGCCTTGTCAGAGATACTTGCCAGCCGGAAAGGAGAAGGGCTTTGTATCCTTGCCTGAGGTCGGGGGTGAAGAATTACGAAATAATACATTGGATATCTCTCCTGCGATGCCTTCTTCGCCGTGCCATAATTTGATTTCAAGAAGTTTTCCCATCACCTTCATCATCTCAACATACTACGTCCAACGAGCTTTCACCTTTTGCGACCGGTATTGACGTTCCTTGTTATCTTTATCTGAGCTACTGTCTTCGATCCCACCACACTCTTTCCCTCGACCCGTCGAGTCATTATCAAGCCCCTTGAACCTAAGAAAGAAGGCAGATTGCACGATTGTCTGCGGTATCTTGATCCAACGTACCAAGTTCGAATTTCCGTCTTCGAAGCGCACTTCCAGGACTCCTCAGGATACCGATAACAAACCAGGAGGCACTCTCTTTATAGCATCCATATTATTCTCGAGCAAAGGTACTATTTGCCTTCCTTGTTCTGTCATCTCCCACCCGCCGCGGCGTACCGACTGCAACAGCGACATATCTTCATCAGCCTCTGACAATCCGCGTTCAATAATTTTTCACACGACCTTGGCCTCCCCTCGGCTACCATACAGACTTGGCGACACTTTGATTCATCTTGTCGCGTGGGGAAATTGGTTGTTGAAAGGGCTGTTGGGGGCGGATCCTCGATCACTCGTCGCGTCGCAACTCGACCCGAGCTCACGCTCTTTCTCAGACTGGGGAATATCACGTCGATCTAATGACTGGAAGCTGCACTAGGTTCTTTGGTTGACTGCATAACGCTCCCGTTACCAAATCATTACCCACCGTCACCTTTGGGAAATCGTTCCGACTTCTTAAATCGATATTACTAGAATCTTCGGATACTGCCGACCGAATTTCGGATACGAGAGATTGGTCCTGAGCCAGAGATCGACGACATCATTGCCCGAGAAAAGCGTCGCCGCGAAAATTTCTTGAACGCCGAGTAATCGCTGCCTTACAACGATAAGTAAGTGTCGCCCAACGAGATGGCTAGGACCCGCCTAGCCCATATTCTCTCTAGGATCGGTTTGAGTCGGTACTCCTGCCTATTTTGTCTGACCCGTGCCGCTGGGAAGACCATTTCCAGATCTTAAGATGCATGGCTATAGCCGCCTTGGAACAGGGGTGTTACTGGAATCGATTCTACGCGATTGGATGGGAGAAGATGGGCTCTTGCTAATCGCGCATATCACCGCAGACTTTGCTTCATTTTTTTTTCTTCCCTAACCTACGAGCTCGTACCGAAGCGAGAGAGACAGTGAGTCAAATCTTTTCCTAGGCTAAGGTACATTCCGCTTTCCGACATGTTTCCGACTGGTACTCTCGGTATTTCTCCCGTGGCTGTCCAACCCACTTGCGACTTTTGTCTCCTCCTTCGGCGCGGAGATATCGCCCGTAACTTGCGGCAGGTGCCAAGTGGCGTTTAGACTGTGGCTGCTTAGAGACTCGAATCCCGGGTGCATCTACCTGATGAGAACCTTCGCCAACATCTACTTGGCAAAAAAATATATGGGAACTGGGTGGAGATGTCGGACGTAGATGAGTGCGTGT
Source organism: Scedosporium dehoogii (assembly GCA_002812735.1). NCBI lineage: Eukaryota > Fungi > Ascomycota > Sordariomycetes > Microascales > Microascaceae > Scedosporium > Scedosporium dehoogii. The sequence goes on from PGIR01000138.1 coordinate 99,684, forward strand.
CGAGCTCATCTTCAATACACACCTAAGTCCATGTTCGGATGCGTCCAAATTTGGTTCAGAAACCCCCGTCACTGTCTCTTCTCCACACACCTGTTCCGTCTCACTCATGCAGGAACGTTTATTATGTACATAGACGATGCATGTCCTGCTCAATGCAACAGGTGACACATGGATTGTGGACAATCCCGGTCGGCGCAACGATCGACCCTGAAAAAAAAAAAATCCGTGGTGCTGGGGGCAGTTCACTAACACAGTTCAAAAATCAACGATAGTATCCGAAGCTCTTCTCGCAGATTTGACTGACGAGCGCCATATTGTTAGCGCTTCTCGAAAGCTGTCCATGCGAATTGAAACTCCCGCGCAAATTCTCTGCTCTTACTGAAAGGAACCGGGTTTACCCTTGTGGCTATCCAGTGCAGCATCCTTAAGCGTCTTCCTGGGGTGGACCAATTCTTCGGGTCATTCCGCGACAATCCTGTCTTTAATTCTCGAGGTATGTTACTCTTTTTTCCTTTTTTTAAGGATCGGTTTCCATGGTGTGACGGTTCTGGAAGTCATATGCAATGATTCGGTTACATTGTTGCAAAACTGGTCTTGTGAAGAACTTCTCCTCAGATGTGTCGAGAAAATAGATTACCCTTCGTTTAATTACGATTTCGAATTTTCTCACGAAAAGTGTTCATGTTGGCTAATATTCATGACCTTACTAGGCGTTACCCCGACCGGACCTGGAGTCACGGATTCTCTACAATGGCTCACAATCGTCAGCCAGCTCCGTACATCAAGCATGAAGCAGTGGATCCTGTAAGCTCTTTTCAACAGGTATTTTGCTTTCTGTGTTATTCTTATTTTTCTTGCCTTTTTTCCCCCCTCTTTTCTTTTCTTTCCCCGCCCCCGCTGCCTTGTTGCTGTTTCATTTACACCTCGGTGTCGCCTTCGATTTCTGCCTTTGGTTCTCTGGCGATTTTCTTTCGGGGAATATCAACATCGAGTGTAGTCTTGATAGTCTCCGGCATTATTTTGACGGGGATACCCCTCACTTGCTGGGAGCTAGGCGCCCATAGATTCTCCCCACATCAGCAAAGTGTTGCTGCTGCTCTTTCACCAGTGGTTGTTAGGGCTTTGTTGCGATGGCTTTCCCCAAACTACAGCCTGGGGTTACAGGGGTATCTGGTACCAATTGATGTTTCACCAACCTTATGGGGGTACCATGACAGGGACACACTTGACAATTAAGCTCTCAACCCCTGAGCTGAGAGAAAGTCGTGGCCTACCCTGCGGCCTGGGGGGTCGCCTTCATGGATCTTTCCTCCACATCAACACCCACTTTTACCCACCTCCCCCCTCAAAGACATTGATGCTCCTCCGATTTAGACCAGCGCCACAGCCATCATGGAGAGTTGTATTCCTACACGCCCTTCCCAGTTGGCTATGCAACGGCGCGCCCACATGGCTCGAGGTCAGCGAGGATGTGTAATGACGAGCGCATTAATACCGTCTCTCATCCACTGTTCGCCCGAGCGGGAATGCTGCTCGCCCTAAATTAGGAATGACAATGACAGCTCTTCTGACAATCTTGAAGACTAAACTCCCCGTCGTGCGCCGGTCCTTTTGATCCAAAGTTGGAAAGGCATGGCATATTGTCGAACCTGAGTGGCGACGCCTTGGATCTTGTTGAAATGAGTTGGCGGGTGCATACAGATAAACGGCATTTGCTAGTCTGTCCGCCGTCACCTCGAAGAGCATTTTCGAACGCCACGGTGTCAGAAAATGAGGGGACCGCTACTGCCAAGCAAACCGGCTCGAGATGGCGTCGCTGCTAGTGACTGCGTCACTGTCAATCTCACTGGAAGTTACCAGCCTAGAAGAATTCCTTCGTGTGTTGGGTGAGGGGCACGAAGCAAATGTCTCATCTCTGTCCTTAATTCCACGGGCGTGGTCTATTCATTTCCAGACCAATTTGCTGCGCTGTCACTTGCAACCCACCCCTTTTTTTTTCATCAGTTGTACTTTTTCTTTACCTCCGCATCCGAGGGCGGCCTCAGCATGTCAATCCCTCAGTGTTACAAATCATCGATGGCTCGAGGACGCGATACAAAACTTGCAGTCGATAATGTATCAAAACATCTTTCAACATGCATTGAAAGCAAACATGATTTGCGCGGGATCTAGGCATATCTCCTACTACTGTTTCGATCTTCGATTATCACAAGAAAACGGGCATCCATTGGCCCAGGTTTTCATGCTCGATGTGAGTGGGTTAGATCCCCAAGTGAGGATTTGGGACATGGATGCGACATGGGGACCCGCAGACTGGAGGATGGCATGAATGAACACGACAAGGGTTCAGCGCACGCGACGCACAGTCGCGTTGACGGAACCCTCATGGATGATGGTGCTGGGTACATCGTGGAACAGTGCGTCACGAATGAGCGTACTGTAAACTGCGGTACCTGGACATCATTGATGGCCTCCTCCATTTTCCCATTGATCGTGTTCACCGCCTACTCCGTCTTAGTATTGAGAGGGAGAAGTGCGTCCAGGATACATTGGGCAAGGGACGGGGTGGATATAAGGCTACCTCACAGACCCAATCCACTGGAATTCTGGTCCGGCTTTCTAGTCCCGGTTCTAAGGTCCCCCATTGGGCAGCAGCAACCAGGTTGTCTGCATGACCATTGGTCGTTTAATTTCGACCACTTCTATGAGCTCCACACCCCTGTCAGACGCAGCCCCCATGCGCTGTTCCACTAGGATCATGCTTGGGAAGGATGGATCGACCCCTTAGCCTGTCTTCCCCCATTCTTCTTTCTTTCCTGGCTTACTTGCCCACCCCCTGTCTTCCCTGTCCGAGGACGATGGAGAACGCGTGCTGGGGATGGAAGGAGAGGGTACGAAGTACAGAGTACCTTTTTAGTTCCACACCCCCCCGGACCTTCCCTCAGACTTGGGGCGATCCTGCAATATTGGACTTGGTGGGCGACAACCCGAAAGCAGGAAAAGCTCCTTCTGCACAGCTGCAAGTACCAGCTCAGAAGCGTCTCAAAGCGTTCCCCAAAATTGACCATCACTTGCTGTTCATGCTTCTCGTCCCGCCCAGAAAGACGGGAGAGTACCAGACATAGCAAGTGGTTGACAGGCTCGTTTTGATTCCCTTTAACTAGCAGACGCAGCCCCCTACATTCTCCTCCACCATACCGCTTTATCAACGGTTTCTGCCAGTGTCAGAAGAGAGATTGATCCAAGGACGAAAAGCGCCCGTCCTCTTCTTCTCCAAGTGAGTGAGTGCCAAGCTACGGCATCTGTAGCATCTCCACTTTTAATCCTACCCTTAATCCAATATCATAAAAATCTCGGTTCCTCTGTCTCGCTGTTCCCCCTTGGCCGGCCCAGTTCATCATTGTCCCTGTCCCTGGCAGCTCTTGCGTTGCGCATCATAAGTTGTCCCTTTATGCTAGATCCGCCGCTCTCTCTTGTACTTCCCTCACTTCGCTTTTATTCCCCGGCTTCCTGGCTGGTTCACACGATCGCCATCTTAGAAGAAACACGAGCGGATCAACACGAAACTTGATCTTCTTTGTTACCCGGCAATCGTGGTTCGCCTTTGGAACCTTAATCGCTCACTGGTACACCAACACCCCCAACTGCCTCTTTCTCCTCGCTTCTGGTTTGCTCCTAGCTGTTTGTTTGGGGCTTTTGATCCCCGAATAATGCGTTTCCTTTGGTAGTGCCGGAGGAGGAGCCCTGAGACCCCCGTCGTGGTTCCATGTCTGCATGGCCCATGACCGCATCGAGCCTCGCGGGGCACCCGTCCCATGCCCTTGTCTCCAATCTGAATGCACCCTGGAACGTCCACTTCAACCTAAACCCCAACCCCTGACCGGCGTCTAGGCAAGGGGGGCAGAAATAAAAATACAGACGCGTCCGGCCCATAATACTTCCTTTTCCTCCTTCCTTCTGCCATGTCAATCCTTCATTCCAGGAAGCACTTAAGAACTAATGGGTCTTTATCCTATGCAGCATCATCCCCACCAGCAGCAGGGTCAACACACTTCACAACAACAAACACAATATTCCCGACCCTCAAGCATCGTCCAACCCCACCAGCAGCAGGGTAGCCAAAATCAACAACACCATCCTGCATACCAAACCTCACACTCGATCTCGTCGGTTTATCCACAACCAGGAGCTCAAAGCGGAAACTCCCAGGCATCTAGCGACGGCCTTCCTTATTACTCACATTCTCCATACTCTACTCCTGGCGCAAACAGCGGATACACTTCCGCAGGTAAGTCGGATCACAGTTCTCTCCCATTATTGGCGATCTCTGGCTTGCGGGCCGCTTGCGTCCTGAGACGAGAAGGAGAAGCGTCACGGCAAGGTTGAGCCTCGCGACAGGACCCCTGCTGACATGTATATCTCAAGACACCTCCGAAATGATGGCCGCAGCGTTGCCGAGGCATACATACCCTCCCATGCAGTACCATGCAACTCAGTCAACTTCACCGGCGTCTGTCCCGTCACCGGCCCAGCATGACCATCATCAGCACCGGAGCATCTACGGCCAGCCGCCGTCGCAGTCACTCCAGCAGACGATGTACTATCCTACGCAGCAACCGCAGTACCAATCGATTGCCAGTCAGCCACCAGCACCCGCATACGCGCAACATGCGCACCAGACTCATCAGACCATGACGACGCAACCGACGATGATGATGGCGCAAACTGCGTCGCACAACCCCCTCGCGCCTCACCATAGCCAGCATCAGCATCAGCACCAACCTCACCATACACAGCAACCGATGTCTAACAGTCCCCGCATAAAGATGTCCCCACAGCCATCGGTGCAGCTTCAGAAACCCCAACAGACGCAGCCACTTACACAGGCTCACTCCACACAAAATGGCAGCGGCCCTCTAACTACGCCGACAAGCACAACCTCCGGCGGTGTTAACGCGAATGCCGCACCCGGCCCAATCCCGGCTACAACTCCGTTGGTAGTACGACAGGATCAGAATGGTGTGCAATGGATTGCCTTCGAGTATTCTCGCGACAGGGTGAAGATGCAGTACACGATTCGTTGCGATGTAGAGTCGGTTAACACGGATGACCTCCCCCACGAGTTCAAGACTGAGAATTGTGTCTACCCCCGAGCGTGTTGTCCCAAAGACCAGTATCGTGGCAATCGTCAGGTCTACGAGACGGAATGCAATACAGTTGGCTGGGCTCTCGCACAGTTAAACCCATCCCTCCGAGGCAAGCGCGGGTTGATTCAGCGTGCCGTCGACAGCTGGAGGAACAGTAACCAGGACCCCAGGTTGCGAAGCCGAAGGGTTCGCCGGATGGCGAAGATGAACAACCGAAAGGCGATGCAGAACGCGGCCCAGAGCCCTCATCTGGCTGGCCATGGCGGGCCAACTGGTATTCCTGGTGCGCCGACGCACATGGGCCCTGGCCCTGCTATGGCCAAGCCCTCGCTCAATAGCTTAACGCAAGCTATGCACCACCACGCCGGTCACCCGCAAGAACATGGACAAGGCGCCGGAGACGAAGTTGGTATGTTTCAGCCGATGTGACTACCCTAATAATTCATCCAGCATAACTTAAAAATGGGTGGTCGAGTTATTGTTAATATTTTTATCCATCACCCCCCCTCTCAATACTGTTTCTGGCGATATTTTCTCCCTTGCACTTCTAGAGATACCTATACCGCTTGTTTCCGTTATTTTTCATGTGCAAACAGTTTCTATACCTTGTATCCCAGCTTCTTACATACCCTTATTCTCCATTGGAATTCCTTCACTCTCACTCTTCCGCCTCCACCCTCTGCAGCAATGGACAAAAAGCTTGTGTTCCTGAGACTCCTTTCTTCCTCAGCCTATTGCCTTGAGTCTTGTTCGTTTTCTTCATTTTTGATTGGTTTAGAGGGAGGTTTTGGTTTTGATGCTCTACTTGGCCTCTCTGGCTCTCTTCTCTGCGCTCCTTTAAATGTTCCTCCAGTTTTCTTTTTTCTCGTCATCAACCAATTCGAGGCGTTCCTCCCGCAGATTAATAGCGCAACGCGAGTTTCGGTTCAACCAGGTCGACTTCAGGTTCTTCTACATATCTTCAACTTTTTACTTTGTCCTCTCCTTTTCTCAAGAGTATGCGAGGCACGAGGAAGGCCGGGTTCGAAGCGAAGTATTCGAATCTCTATTTCCCCTGCCCAGGAAGCGATTAGTCGCCCCTGTCTCGATTACAGGTTTTGTATATTACCAGAATAAGCCTCGAGCGCAACCTGTTGGTCGCTGATGTTATTTAGTCTCTCTCTTCCCCCGCCAGGCTAGCTAGGTTCGGTTGTCTTACGCTGGGTGGATGGTGGGAAGAGAAGGAGAGAGAGAGCCTGAGAGAGCCCAGAAAGGCATATAATCATCATTTTGATGCTTAGGGATCGGCATAAAAAGTTGCATTTGTTTTCTGCTTGATATTGGAATTTTTGGTCTTGTTTGATGTTTTTACCCGTTTCGACCCAAAAGGAGCATCAAGGAAGCACAATGGGGTTTTAAAACTGCAAGTTGCTGGTTGAAGTTCATCCGAGGAGCACGTAGAGCACGTGGTATACCTCGTAGAGACGGACGCCCTGATGTCAATCTGGCGTGTATCTCTAGGCTTTCTGCAAAAAGCAACGGAGGAAGCGGAAAAGGGGGGCTGTACGAGAGGCGCTCTAAGTAGAGACTTCGATCACGAATCCCACGCCACACAGCTCTGATTTCCTTTCCCACACACCACGCCCCTTGCTCGAAGTCTACCCCTGTCTCCTCCCCCGCGCCCACCCAAGCCAACCCCCACGCGTCTAGTAGGGGTCTAAGTGGCTACGGTCCCTAGACCAACAACCCCTAGTTCAAGCCCTGCTCACCGAGTAGTCTCGGGGTACGAAGATATTGGCTGGCAGCAACTTTCTCGTCGTGAGCCGTCCCACAAGGGGGGAGGTGATCGTTGCCATCCTTGCACTGTCTATCTATCCATTAGGATTCGTCCCCTAACCCTGTCATGTCTTACATACCTAGTTACCCGCTTTCCCTTCACACATGTCATGAATGCCAGTGTGCCGTCACCCTTGCCATATGAAACTGACGGATGGGCTTGCTTAGGATCGAACTACGAACATCATCATCACCAGGCACCGAATAGTGACGATGTAAGACCAGCTCAGGTGTTCACGGGATACACTACGAACCCGTCATATCCCGGAGGCTTGGGCCATATGTCTGCGATTGCCACGGCCAGGAGACGGTCTCGGAGTGAGAGCGACGAGCCCTCTGATCTCTTCCCTGACATGCCGGAAGCAAAGAAGCGCAAGTTTATCCTCGTGGAGGACAATGTGCGTGGATCGAGGCTCCGGATCCGTGTCACGCTAGAGGGTGTCAACACGAAGGAAATCCCCGATAGCTTCCGAAAGGATTCCAGTGTTTTCCCGCGTAGCTTTTTCCCCCGCGAGATGCAGAGCCCTCCACCCAGCGCCACTGGGAGCTCTTTCTTCGAAGACGACCTCGACGCAGATGACCACAACCAGGAAACCGAAGGTCGGGAAATATCAAGGAGGAGGGGCAGGGGCCGAGAGACAGTCATGGTCAGGGTCCCTGTGGGCGATAGCCGCGAAGGAGACCTGAGCGTGCCTCGGATGAGGAAGAACATTAGGGGCAAGGAAGTGAGGTTGAATGAGCTCGGCTACCGGATGGCTTGGTTGCAAAGCCGTGTATTTGCGGGACGGACGCTGTTCCTTCAGCGAGCGTGTAAGTTGCAACTAACCCCATTTGTCCTGGCCCTTCTATGTCCGGTGTGGTTATGGATACTAACCGACGATCGGAACAGTGGATTGCTACCGTAACAAGACTCGGTCGGCGATCGAGTCAATCATGCAAGACGTGAAGAATGTGGCGCCGCACTACGAGACTCGGGTCGGAAAGCGAAGGTGGAATGAGAGGATGAGAAGCCAGGAGCGACGCGACCGCGATTGAGATTGCTCACATCTCATCTCACTCCGCTGGCACCACGGGCCGCTCTTCTTCCCACTGAAGCTGGCAGAACGACGCGTGGCGCGGATAGATGCCCCTTCATCTCTGTCTAGACGCGGCAGAACATTACATATCCTTCTTCGATGATACCCCCCCACGCATCAGCAAGCGAAAACGAAAAAAAAAAAAAAAGAAAGAGTATATTGTGCAGTTCGGCCTAGATTATCGAGCAATGGTGGTAGTTATGGCGTCGGGCCGAAGTTATCCTGAGACCTTCTCTTTCTTTTCTCTTTTCCTTTTGTTGGCCTCTTGATATCGTATTCATCTCCCCACTTTTTTCATCGCTTCTTTCTTTCTATTTCTTTCTTTTGTTTCTTTCTCATTCTTGTTACTACTTCCAGCAGTGTTTTTTTTTTCTTTTCTTTTGTGACCTTTTCTCCGGTAGATACATTTTGTATACCTGTGTTTGGTTCTCACCCTATCTCCTTCTCTGTCTCTATTTGGTATCTTTCCTTGCGTTGTCTTGTTTATTCCTATAGCCAGGAACGAGATGTTGAGAATCGGGGCTGTATAATACAGGCTATGTGGATATGAGCAACACTTGAGGTCATACGGAAAGGTGGCGATCAGGCTAAGTGTGGAAAAAAAAAAAAGGTCGGTGGCAGCTGTCAGGCTTTTGGGTGGTGGATGATGGAACGGCAGAGCCAGAACGTGCCTCGACGGCCGTTAATGGTTCTTGGATGCGGCGGTGTCGAGGGCCGAGACAAGGCTCAAGGGAAGGCACTGGTTGAGGTTTGAAGCTAAGGCCTGTGGGACAATGGGTATTCATACCATCTTCTCGTGTTTGTGTTCATATCTAGAGAAGTTCTTGTGTTATATTTGGCTATTTTTGGCTTAGATCTTGCGGTAGAGTGAGCGCTTGCGCGCTTTGTGTTTTCTGTTCGGTTGCGATCACGCTAGGAACAATATAAACTGAGTTTACGTTGACCCATTGCCGAGTGTCTGTGATTTCCAAGTCCAACAAGAGGGAACATGAAACGTAGAGTCTCAAGAACAAGAAGAAGAAAAAAGGAGGTAGAAAAAAAAA